>PITA01019731.1:0-36713 GCA_004023965.1 Spilogale gracilis
TCTCACTTGCTGGCCAGGTGGGCTTGGCCCACAGGACGGCACCTACAAGTAGGACTGAGAGAGATGTGCAGCACAGGCAGTCTCCCGCTGGGTGCCCACACACAGAGGTCCTCTGAAGCTGCTTTTAAGGCACAGGCATGGGTGATTGAGCCCAACACTAAACACAGCTCATTCCTCATAAGACACCCTGATACTGCCTCAGGGGCGCCTGGGTGGCTCAGTTGGTTGGGCGACTGCCTTCGGCTCAGGTCATGATCCCGGAGACCCGGAATCGAATCCCACATCGGGCTCCCTGCTCGGCGGGAAGCCTGCTTCTCCCTCTCTCACTCCCCCTGCTTGTGTTCCCCCTCTCGCTGTGTTTCTCTCTGTCAAATAAATAAAATCTTTTTTAAAAAAAGACCCCTTGATACAGCCTTATGTGGATTTATCTGTAAGAATTTTGTCTTATGTTAATAATTAGAACATTTCCTGAATGCTTATTATGTGCCAGGCAACATTCTAAGTGCTTGAACTAAATGTATTAACTCATTTAGTTTTCCTAATAGCCACAGGGGATCCAGGCTCATTTTCCCATTTTATTGGCAAGGAAGCTGAAACCCAAGGTTACGCAGATAATAAGTGCTGGAGACAGGATTTAAAGATTTCATTCATATATTTATGAGAGAGAGCACACAAGTAAGCAGGGGCAAGGGATAAGGAAAGGGAGATTGAGAAGGAGAGAGAATCTCCAGCAGACTCCCCACTGAGCCAGGAGCCCAAGGCAGGGCTGGATCCCAGGACGCTGAGATCATGACCTGAGCCGAAATCAAGAATTGGACTCTCAACTAACTGAGCCACCCAGACACCCCTGGAGCCAGGATTTAAACTTCAGGAGGTGTGGTGGTGCCCAGGCTTTTAGTAACTAACACCGCTGCTGCTCTCACTGTCAGCTTCTTGAAGCCAAAGATCATTTCTATTTCTTGGGGTTTTTTTTTTTTTTTAAGATTTTTATTCACTCATTTAAGAGAAGAGAGCATGAGCAGTGGGGAGGGGCAGAGGGAGAGGGAGAAGCAGACTCCCTGTGAGCAGGGAGCCCTAGACAGGGGCTCCATCCCAGGAACCTGAGATCAGGACCTGAGCAAAAGGCAGTTGTTTCATGGACTGAGCCATCCAGGGGCCCCCATGACTTCTTTTTAACACACATTTGGGGCACACAATTATGTTTTCAGGTACTTCATAGGGCGGTGAACTGTGTTTTTGTCTGTATCTGGCCGAGTGCCTGAAGGTTCCCAAAAGCCATCTGAAGAGGTGAAACCAATACAGAGAGGGCTCTATGAGGACCTGCACCGTGCGCCCTACCTGCCCTTCCCGCCCCTCACGTCTCCACTCTACCCAGAGACTGCCCTGCGGTCCTGCCAACCTGCATTCGCATTCCCGCTTCACCGCCCACACGACGGGGCCCCATCCGGTGCTCAGGTGCTGAGCCCCTACGACGTGATGGTCACGGTGAGCAGGCACTGCAGAATACAGGGTGCAGAAAAACGGGACATGAATGGGAGAGAGGGGAAATCCGAGTAGAGTCTGCGGTTCCGTTCACAGGACTGCGCCCACGGTAATAATTTCTAGGCTTTGATCAACTTGCCACGGTCACGTGAGACGTCAACATTAGGAGAACCTGGCTGTAGGGTGCCAGAGAACTTTCCGTTTATCTTTGCGGCTCCCCCCACCCCAGGGAACCCACAAGCCCTGCGCCCGGGAGAGCAGACACAGGTGGGCACCCCGCGGCGAGCCGTGCCGACCGGCCCCCAGCAACACCCAGGGCGGCCGGGAGGGGAGGCGGCGGGGGCTCCCCAGCCCCGCGGCCGTGCCACCGGCGCCCACCCTGCGTCCCGCAGGGCCCTGGGCCTTCCTGGATAACCAAGTCCCGTCAAGGCGCTCGGGCAGCCCCCGCGGTCTCCGCGACACGGGGGGCTGCAAACCGCGCGGCGCCGGGGCCCCCCTGGGACGCACCTGGAACTCCAGCCCGTAGATCACCGGAGCGTCGTCCTCCATGCTGCGGCCGCTCACACGCCTGAGGCCTGTCCCGAGAGCGGTCGCGCCTCGGGCTCAGCACCCATTCATTCGCTCCCGCCCCGGAGGCCGCACCCAGGGACTTCTCGGCCCACTTCGGCTCCCGTAGGCAGTACTTCCTGTATTTTCCTGATGCGTCATCAATACGCCCCTCTCTGGCTGCCAATGGAAACGGCTCCGGGCTCGTGCGCATGCTCACTTGACTCCAGCGGGTTCTCAACCTCACTGGCTGTAGGAGGGACCGGCGGGGAGGAGCCTGGTCTGGATCCGGGGGTGGAGGAGGGGTTGGGCGGTGGAGCAGCGATTGGGGGGTGCGCTGGGCGGGAGTCGCTCAGACATCTCCGGCTCGGAGCCCTCCCTGCTCGGTTCTCGCGGAGAGAATCGCTCACCTGGAGCTGTGCCGTGTGGTTTGTTATCACTGGTGCTTAGCGAGACGCAGGGACAAACCCTTTCCAGGCGCTGTTTTAAAGTTCTTCTCTCTAACCCCGCGCCCAAGGTAGCATGCTTCCATCTTAGAGATGAGAGGCTGCAACCCTAACAGTTAAGGGCACCGAGGTAGTAAGTTGGGGAGCTAGGACGTGTGCCTGGTCTGTGGACACTGTCCAGGATCCCTGAGGTCACTGGCCGCGCTCATTCAGGCCGCAGGCAGCCAGCACTGGGGCGGGGTGAGGGGTGGGGAAGAAGTGCCAGTGCTATGCCAGGGAGTGATGCCTGGCACTACACCTCTGCCAGCATCTGACCAGCATTTGACTCTAAAGGGGAACGTGCTGGGAAGACCCCGGGTTCCCTGGAGATGTCCAAAGATGGTCCTAGAGGACCAAGCATTGCTTGACTGTGTCTGCCTTGACCATGTCCTTCACAGACAGAAAGGAAACTGCAGGGAATCCTAAAATGCCATAGCAGAACCCCTTCACTAATCTGTGTTCCGCTGCTTTCCAGCACCACGCACCTCTCCAACTATTTAACTTTTCTCTCAACCCTTAATCCATCTTCATGACAAATGGCAAGGTCTAGAACAGGTATACGAAAAGATGCCCAACATCTCTGATCAACAGGGAAGTGCAAATCAAAACCACAATGAGATAGCACCCCACACCTGTGAGGATCACTGGTACCAAAAAGTCAAAAGACAGCAAGTGTTGGCAGGAAGAGGAGAAAAGGGAACCCTTATATGCTGTTGGTGGGAATGCAAACTGGTGCAGCCACTGTGGAAAACAGTATGGAGTTTCCTCAAGAAATTAAAAATGGAACTACCATACGTTCCAGTGATCCCACTTTCGAGAGTCGAAGAAGATAAAAATCACCGTGTCAAAGGGACATGTGCACACTCATGTTCACTGCAGCCTTATTCACAGCAACCAAGACATGGAAACAACCTAAGTGTCCATAGATGGATGAATGGATACAATGTGGCACACATGGCTGCCCCCCCCGCCCCCCCTACGCACTCACAACGGAATGTTATTTAGCCTTAAGAAGGAAATCCTGTCATTTGCTGAACATAGATGAATCTGGAGGACATTCTGTTAAGTGAAATTAGTCAAACATAGACAAACACTGTATAAGTACACACCTACCTGTGAAATATGAAAAAAAGAAAAAAACAGCCTTTGAACTCATTATAGGAATAGAATGGAATGGTGTTTACCAGAGGCTGAGGGGTAAGGGGAAAGGAAAGAGTGATCAAGGAATACAACTTCTCAATCATAAAGCAAATAAGTTCTGGAGACCTGATGAACAGAACGATGATTTCAGTTAATTATAAGATACCCTGTACTTGAAACTTTTGAGAGTAGATCTCAAGTGTTTTCATAACACATCCACCAAAAAAAGTCACAAATTGGGATGATGGGTGTGTTAATTGGATCGATGGGGTTCTCACTTCACAATGTATACACGTGTCAAGACATTACATTATATGCATTGACTATACACTGTATCATCAAAAAATAAAATTTCATCACTTATGAAAAGAAGACAAATGTTTTTTCTCTGTTGTACCCTAGTGCCTAGTGCCCTGCCAGGCACAGTTCATATTCAGCAGATATCCCCCAAACAAAGAGCAGTCAGTGATCACAGTAAAAAATTAAGGAAGCAGAGGCACAGCTTGGAGGCTCCTCTTCACTGTCTCCGATTCCCTGATATTAAATTGTGGAGCTAAGAGAATGCAGTCTTCATACTGCCGGGTTAAATGTATCCACATATTACTGATATTATTACCGCCATCTTTATGGTTAATGTCATTATTACACAGGTAGTACAGGTGCACAAGAGGAAAAGTAGAAAATATTGATAAGCATAAAGAAAAATATCTAAAAATAAGTATTTATTGGATGCTCTGGCCAGGAATAAAAAGAGAGGGCCTAAGGTTCTCTCTTCGCCTTGCCTCAGGGCGCCAGAACCCCTTAGGCTGGGTGTCCAATACACTTCCCTCCCATTCCCAGGGATGCAGTCAACCTCCCCGCCCATTCTCCGCCCCCCGTATCACCTGGGCACGCAGGCCCCGCCTACCACTGCACCAACCGGAAATACGCTAGAGGGCCGTCCCCGCACTGGGCATGCGCCACAGCGGAAGAACAGCGCGCGCAGGCGCAAAAGCCGAAGTAGGTGCCGGGTCCGGACTCTCCTTCCGGTCTGCCTCCACCTTCTCCCCGGACTCTGGTCGCGGCGGCAGGTGACCATCTCCCCAACCCCGGGGGGCAAGTGGCAGGTGAGACTCAGGGCCTGGAATGTGGGCAGGGGGTCGAGTCGTCCCTAACCGGAGCCCCGCCGGCCCTGACCGCAGCCGCTCGGAAAGCACCCCCACGGAGGGCACCCATTCGGTGGCTTGTCCTCTCGCCGCTCTTCCCGCGGGGCCGGAGGGTCGCCTCGTTGGTGTCCCCTGCCGGAGCTCCTCTCCGGGGTCTCCTCTCCCGGCCGCCGCCCTGGGGGGCTCTCCGCGGGGGCTGCTCCGTGACCTCTCGCCCCGGGGGTCGCCTCCAGGCCCAGCTGTGACACTCAGTGGGCAGCCTGGCCTGAGCAGGCCGCCGATGTCTCTTCCCGCTGGTGGGCTCTGCTGTGGACGGACGGGACCTGACGACCTCACTCAGTACTGCGAGGGTAAAGGCGGCCGTCCGTTCCAGAGCCCTGGTCCCTTCCAGAGCCACAGTGGGACGGAACCGACCGGGAGTGTCTGCTGCGAAGACCGGAAAGATGCCCAGGGCTCAGACAGACGTCCTGAGCACAAAAGTTCACCCCAGCGGAACGTGGGCTAAGTTTCCCCCTTCTCGCGGCTGCTGGAAGATCATAGCGTCTTTGTGTCCAGATACCCTGCTCCGGGCTTCTTTCCATGAATTCGGGACCTTGCCGAGTGACAGACCCCGGGCCTGGCCGGCTGCGGCGGGCTGGGAGGGGGCGACACGGTCTTTCCCTTGTCCTCATTGAGTGATGTCCAAGACCATGCTAGCGCTGTGCTTTCCTATTAAAGCCGGCGTCCGCGCTGGTGTCCAGGTGGCTCATTACCCTAAAAGTGCCCCTGTCAGCTGCTGTGTATTCCCCATGACCCCAGTTTACAGACTGAGGAAAGCCAGGCGAAGAAATTAAGTCATTTTTCAAAGGTGGCTTAGGAGTCAAGCTGACTCAAGCAGTTCTTTGGTGTTCGGTGCTCTTTCTGACTCACCCCTGCTGCTCTGGACGGCGATCTGTCCTAGCAGCCTTACAGGGAGAGCAAAGGCAGAAACACCCGTGTCGGAGTCCCGTCCCCACCAAACAGTGACAGTGCGCCTTGGGCCAAATCATTTGGTTTTCTCTGCCGCATAATAGAGGTAATAACGGTACTCCGTAAGTTGGTCTTGAGGATTAAATAAGATAATACATGTAAAAGGCTTAATCTGCAGTGCGTGTTCTTCACATGGGGGCCTTAGAAAGTATATGCTAATTAAACTTCCACTACATGACATATATTTTCATAGAAATAGGGTTTACATTATCGCAGTCTGGTAAAAGACTTATAATTCCAGCATCATGTCCAGAAAGGGAACCTGAACTACTGTAGTTTTCATCATTCTTAGCAGGTTGTTCTTAGTGAAACTTTAGTTCTCAAATAATCACTTAAAAGCTAGTGCTTAAAAAGTATCGTAGGATGGGGTGCCTGGATGGTTCAGTTAAGCCTGTGCCTTCAACTCGGGTCACGATCCGGGGGTCCTGAGATCAAGCTGTATGGCGGGCTCCCTGCTCAGCAGAAAGTCTGTTTGTCCCTTTTCCTCTGCCCATTACCCGCCTCTGCTTGGTCTCTCACCTCTGAAAAAAATAAAAATCTTAAGAAATATATAAATGACCTTTGGCTTCAAGAAGCCGACAGTGAGAGCAGCAGCGGTGTTAGTTACTAAAAGCCTGGGCACCACCACAACTCCTGTAGTTTAAATCCTGGCTCCAGGGGCATCTCGGGGCTCAGTTGGTTGAGCATCCAACTCTCAATTCTGGCTCAGGTCATGATCTCAGGGTTGTTAGGATCAAGCCCTGAATAAGGCTCCGCACTAGTCATGGAGCCTGCTTGAGATTTTTCTCTCTCCTTTTCCCTCTTCTCCCTCCACGCAGCTCATGTGGACTGTCTCTCTCTCTCTCAAAAAAAAGCAAGACAAAACGGGGCACCTGGGTGGCTCGGTTCGGCGACTGCCTTCAGCTCAGGTCATGATCCCGGAGACCCAGGATCGAGCCCCACATCAGGCTCCCTGCTCAGCGGGAAGCCTGCTTCTCTCTCACTCCCTCTGCTTGTGTTCCCCCTCTCTCTGTGTTTCTCTCTGTTAAATAAACATTTTAGTATAGCCCTTTGGCAGTGGTTTTTAATAAATATGTAGTTTCTATTCAGAAATTAGGATTGGAGCACCTGGGTGGCTCCGTTGGTTGAGCATCTGCCTTCAGCTCCTGGGATCGAGTCCCACAACAGGCTCCCTGCTCAGTGGGGAGCCCTCTGCCTTTCCCATGTGTGCGTGTGCTCTCTCTCTCTCCCTCTCTTTCACATAAATAAATGAATAAGCATTGTTTATATAAAAGAAGAGGGGCGCCTGGGGGGCTCAGTCCTTAAGCATCTGCCTTCAGCTCAGGTCTTGATCCCAGAGTCCTGGGGTCAAGCCCTGCATCGGGCTCCCTGTTTAGCGGGAAGCCTGCTTCTCCCTCTCTCACTCTGCCTGCTTGTGTTCCATCTCTCGCTGTGTTTCTCTCTGTCAAACAAATAAATAAAATTTTAAAAAAATAAGAAATTAGGATTAACAATATAATTTTTACTCTGGATGGGGCAGCACCTTTGTAAACTACACTAGGAAACATTGATTTTCTTTTTCTTTTTTAAAAAATATTTTATTTATTTATTTGATAGAAACACAACCAGAGAGGGAAGACAAGGAGAGGGAGTGAGAGAGGGAGAAGCAGGCCTCCGCCGAGCAGGGAGCCTGATGTGGGACTCGATCCCGGGTCTCCGGGATCATGACCTGAGCCGAAGGCAGACGCTTAACCAACTGAGTCACCCAGGCGCCCCTAGGAAACATTGATTTTCTAATTTAGATTGGATTAAAAGCAGGGTTTCTGAACAGAAAACTGTAGTTAGGAACAAGCATTTATTTGCAAGAATGTTGATTTTTACTTTGCTTTCTTCCTTTCAGAAGATTATTAGTAACTTTAAAAACATTTTAGATAAATTGGTAAACACAGTTGCTGTGTCAGAGTTTTATCTTTGCATACCTGATCTGCAGAACACTTACATTTTTACTCTCAATAAGTAAGTTTCCCCAGAACTCTCTAGGAGCTGTCATTTCTAAAAAATCTGCCTATTTCATAGACATTTCTTCCCTAAAAATCCTAGTTTCAACCTGTGATTCTTCACTGCTGAAGCAGTTGTTTCTTGCTCTAAGTATCCAGTCCACATAATGAGCGGGTCCTGCGTAGTGATTAGCTTCCTCTTATACCTGGGCAGTCCTTCCTGTGGCACCCCATTTTAGTCTGTCTCTGTGTCTGACACATACAAATTCACCTGACTGGTAGTTATTTCTGCTTATTTTAAGAATATTAAATCTTACTTTAAGAATAAGCACCCTTGGCGGTGCCTGGGTGGCTCAGTTGGTTAAGCCACTGCCTTCAGCTCAGGTCATGATCCCGGAGACCTGGGATCAAGCCCCACATCGGGCTCCCTGCTCGGCAGGAAGCCTGCTTCTCCCTCTCTCACTCCCTGTGCTTGTGTTCCCTCTCTCGCTGTGTTTCTCGCTGTCAAATAAATAAAATCTTTAAAAAAAAAAAAAAAAAAAGAATAAGCACCCTTCCCTGTATATAAGGAAAACAACGTGATTTATCCTTTACCTTTTACCTTTTCCTGTAATTGTACCAGACCTTTTCTTATAGCTTAGGTTATTCTACAATTAACTATTAGTGTAGTATTGGGGTTTCTGGAGTTACAATCTGAACTGGTTTTATTCTGAGAGGGTCTCAGAAGCAGCAGTTGACCCGGTGGTCGTTGCCGCCTCTCCCCGGTAGCAGGCACTGTGCTGGGGGCTGGGGTCCCCCGTCCTCGTGACGGTCAGTTAGGAAGGCCCAACTCCGTTCCTGACACTGTCCTCTACTATCAGTATTGTTTTTTGGTTTTGGGGGTTTTTTTAAGATTTTATTTATTTGAGAGTGAGAGAAGGTTAGGAGCAAGGGAAGGGGCAGAGGGAGAGGGAGACTCGTCACTGAGTGGGGGGACCTGTTGCACGTTCAGTCCCAGGACCCTGAGATCATGACCTAAGCCACCCAAGCACCCCTGGTTTTACTATTTTCTTTTAAAGAATTTATTTTAAGTAATCTGTATCTGTACCCAATGTGGGCTTCGAACACACAACCCAGGATGAAGAGTTGTGTACTCTACAGGCTGAGCCAGCCATGTGCCCCACGACCAGGGGTGTTAGGTGAGTCCCGCCGCCGCGCTGATTCCCAGGGCCCCCTTCCATGTACGCATTGATAGCATCGCCTTCAGCCACTGTCCAGGTGAAAGGAGGTCGTGCTTGTTGTTTCCATGGTCTTCCTGCCCAGCGTCTGTTACTGCGCAGAGAGGGCCCAGGGGACAGCCCCACATGTGACGGCACGTCCATTCGATCATGCTCTCCAGGCAGCCTCCAATCTTGCCTTGCTGTGAGACAGTGCCAGAAAACAGCTTCGGTTCCTTTTTCATTTCATTTTTGACTCTTTTATAGCTTATGAGATTATATAACAAATTGTGAAGTCGTCACTGTGCTGGACAAGAAACTTCTCCAAAGTGTTTAACTTTGATTATCTACTTTAAAGTAATGTTGGTTTTAGATCCCAGGGTGGACAGGCTATAAAAAGGAAGGACAGCTAATTTGGAATACTGTGGAACTGTTGACAAGGAAGTACTCTTATCTAGAGGTGGGCTAAGTATAGTTTTTAAAGGTCAAGCAGGCTTTTTTTTTTTTCCCCTAGAGAAACCCTCATCATAATTGGACTTTGTTCATTGTAAGAATAGAACTGTATACAGTAGCTCTTGCTAAAAAAGCCCTTCTAGAAAAGGAGCACATTTTCTTTAGAGTTCAGACTCCTTGTCTCATTCTGTGGCCTCTGCCACCCCATGTCAACCCAGCATTTCAGCTTGAGCCAACCCAGTGTCTGCTTCCTAGTGGCGCAGCTTCCCATGAGCATGGCCTCCCTGAGCACCAGCTTCCTCATCTGCAGCATGAAGAGAAGGAGGGCACTGGGTCGCAGGGTGGTTCTGAGGATCAAGTAAGAACAGACACGTAAACCCCTTGGAAAAGGGCCGAGGACAGAGCACACACCGGCAACAGCCCCGGCCTCTTTCCTTCATTCCGGGGGTCAGCCTCCCTCAGGAAGGCACCTCTGTCTTGGTAGGGTCTGATTTCTCCAGCTCAGTTCAGGGAGACAGCAGCCCAGGGACGACAGCTGGGTCATAGAGAACAAGTAGGGGTTTTGTATTTCATTTTGCTTTTACAGTCCCACTTTATAGTCACCGACGTACAGTACCCTAAAAGCCACTACAGCACTTCTCATGGGAAAATGTCACAGGCACAATGCATTCAAGTCTCCCAAACTTTTATAACTAAAACCTGACAGGTGGACGCTACAATAACGGATGCACACTACAATAACATGACTTTCTCTGGAAATGCAACCCAAGGAGACTCAGCCATCGTCCCTAATAGTATAAATCCACAAGACCTGAATTAAGATTGTTAGCTAGGCTGGTAGGCAGGGGCCAGGTAATAGGGCCCTGTTTTTAATGGCTTCTCGCCTACTCTGCCAGCTACGGACAAGTGGGGTTTAAAAGGCCGGCGACCCCATCCCCTGTTAGAAGGCTACTATCAGAACAAGAAATAGCAAGCACCATCAAGAATGTGGAGAAATTGAAATCCTCATATACTCTTGCAGGGAATGTAAGATGGTGCGACTACTATGGAAAAGTTTGTTGGTTGTCAAATAATTAAAAATAGAATTGTCATATGATTCAGCAGTCCTCCATCTGGGTATATACCCAAAGGAATTAAAAGCAAGGATTCAAAGAGAGATTTATAGTAGCAGTCACAGTAGCCAAAGTGTGGAAGGAAGCCAACGATTCAGCAGTAGATGAATGGGGAGACAGAATGTGGTGTGGAGGTGCGATGGAATATCACTCACCCTGAAAGAATAAGGGAATTCTAAGATACTACAGCATCCGTGAGCCTTGAGGGAGGGCATTATGTTAAGTGGAATAAGCCAGACATAAAAGGGCAAATACTGTGCTGTCCCATTTATGTGAGGTACGTAGTCACATTCATGGAGTCGTAAAGTCGAAGGCCATTATTGGGCTGGCGGGGGGCTGGAGGGTGCTGGGCAGTCATTGTTTAATGGGCACAGTGTTTCAGTTTTGCAAAATGAGAAGAGTTCTGGTGGTGTCGGTTGCACAATGATATGAATGCACTGAATACTGCTTAATCGTGAACTCAAAAATGGTTAAGGTGGTAAATGATTAGGATGGTTATGTTGTGTGTCTTTTACTGCGATCAGTCAATAGATGGAGAAATGGGGTCTTTTGAATTTTGAACCATTTGAATATATAACTGATAAACATTTTTTTAAAAGATTTTATTTATTTATTCGACAGAGAGAGACACGAGGAGAGAGGGAACACAAGCAAGGGGAGTGAGAGAGGGAGAAGCAGGCTTCCCACCAAGCAGAGGGCCCAACGTGGGGCCCGATCCCAGGACTCCAGGATGATGCCCTGAGCCGAAGGCACACTTAATGACTGAGCCACCCAGGCGCCCTGACATTTTTTAATAGACTTTATTTTTTGGAGCAGTTGTAGTAGTTTCACTACAAAATTATGAGCAGAAGGTTCAGAGATTTCCCGTTTCCCCTCCGCCTCCCTCACCAAGTGGTACCTTTCACAGTCAAGGAGCCCGCATTGACACATCATTACCTCACACAGCCCACGGCCTGCATTAGGGTTCACTGTTGGCCTTGTACGTTCCCTGAGTTTGGGCAAATGTGTAAGGACATGGACCCACCGTTTGTTTTCAGGTTTAGGAAACAGTGTTAACAGGAAGGTAAAACCAGCTCGGCGATACCCGAGCGGAAAGCTGATGGTTCCTCTCTGTCTTTGCTTCAGGGGACCATGGAGAAGGCTGACACCGCCGAGCAGAGCGGGACCGAGGACTCGCGTCCGGCCGAGGGCCAAGGCGGGAGCAGCACTCCGCAGGGAGAGCAGGGGCCGCTGCTGTATCACGAGGAAACCATTGACCTCGGGGGAGACGAGTTCGGGTCTGAAGAGAATGAGACAATATCAGAAGATTCTAATAATTTCGTAGACAAGCTTAATGAGCACATGATGGAAAGCGTCTTCATTTCGGACTCTCCTAATAATAGCGAAGACGACGCCGGTGACCTCGGCTGTTTGCAGGATGTTGGGGACCCTGCGGAAGGCAGCGCTAGTCCCAGACTCGAAAGTCTCGGGGACGAAGGAGCCGTGGACACCCTGAGCAAGGACAGTGGGAGTGATGAAGAAGGTGCATCTAAAGACATTTCTGACACAAGCCCTGACCCAGAGCACAACCAGGTCAAAGGTGTGCGCGCCTTGGGAGAGGAGGGTGCAGAGGACCCTGGCCCTGGGGAAGGGAGCGCTCACCCGCAGGGGCCAGGGGGCGCCCCGCCCTCGAGGCAGTCTTCTCCCCGGGAGGAGCCCATCCCGGTGTGCACCATCTTCAGCCAGTCGCTTCCCCCCTGCTCCCAGCCACCCCTGCTGCTGCGGGATGGCTTTGAGTCCCAGATGGTGAAGTCTCCGAGCTTCGGCGGCGCCAGCGAGACGGTGGCCAAGACCCCTCCCCAGGCTGTGCAGCCAAGCCCCAGCCTGAGTAAATTTTTCGGCGATCCTGCCAACACTAATTCCCTGGCCTCGGACTTCTTTGATTCGTTTACGACTTCCACTTTCATCTCTGTCAGTAACCCCAACGCAGGTTCTCCAGCTCCAGAAAAACTTTCTCCACTCTCCACTCCGGGGGCAGAAAGGTCCCCAGGTGCCACTGAGCCTTCTCACTGCCCGGGGATCGACAAGTCAGAAGCGGGTGTTTCCACGGCATCTGTAGAAGTCTCTCGGGCTCCGAAACCGTTTTCCCACATCCAGGCTGTGTTTGCGGGGAGCGAGGACCCCTTCGCCACGGCCCTGAGCATGAGCGAGATGGACCGCAGAAGTGATGCCTGGCTGCCTGGGGAGGCGACCAGGGGCATCCTGATCTCAGTAGCCACCCAGCAGTACAGCACGGTGTTTGTAGACAAGGAGAGCCTCACCATGCCGGGCCTCAAGTTTGACAACATCCAGGTGGGTGCAGGGCCCTCGTGGCGGGATTCCGTGGCGGCCACTTCCAGTCCCTTTCCCCATCTCTTGCTGCTTTCCCACTCTCTCCCTCACCCCTCATACGGGCAGGGCTGCGTGCCTGTACCCGCACACACATACCTCTCAGGTATTGAAAAGTTCTCATTTTTCAGCAATTCCTAAAATCCTCATTTGGAGATTCTTTGTTACATCCCTAGTTACTCTGGAACTCCATTGGTTTCCCTAATGTAGTGTATTTAAGACACTAGTCAAAGTCTTAGAAATAAAGGCCAGCAAGATAGGTTGTTACATCATAATTCTCTGATCTAACTGTGAACTTCGTGTGATCGGGTTATTTGTGAATGTAAGCTTCAGCAAATGCTACGTTCCCCCCCCCTTTTTTGGGGGGGGTAAATCTGGGGAGTTTAGCATATAACATGCTTGATACAGAATTTTATAAACTCACTAAGAAAACTGTGGACGGGGGCACCTGGGTGGCTCAGTTGGTTAAGCCACTGCCTTCAGTTCAGGTCGTGATCCTGGAGTCCTGGGATCAAGTCCCACATCGGGCTCCCAGCTCCGCGTTGAGTCTGCTTCTCCCCCTGACCTTTTCCCCTCTCATGCTCTCACTCTCTCACTTTCTCAAATAAATAAAATCTTTCCAAAAAAATTATTAAAAAAAAAAGAAAAATGTGGGTAGCCCCACAAAGTAACAAATCACAGAAGTATTTCAATGTTTTACATAATAAATAGTGGCATAGACAAGTCCAGTCTAGCAATCAAAGACGGTAAGATCATCTCCATTTTCTGTCACCTCGCTAGGCATTTCATTCACCATTATTCCGTGTTTGCCAAAGGGTGGGAAAAGGGCCTGTCTCAGGCAGCCTGGTGGGATCATAAATCAGTACGAACTTTCTCAAGTAAGGTTTTTAAATCAGCATCCAAATGTGCATATTATTTGGTCCAGAAATCCCAGTCTTAGGAATTTTTTTATGAGGAAATAGTGTCGCTGCTAAACAAATACTAGCTTTGGGATGCCTGTCAGAGTGTGGTTTGTTATTGCAAAGTGTCTGAAACGATCCAAAATCCCATGATCAAGAGGCTGGTTGAATACATTTGTACAGTGGGATGTTAGCGTAGGCGTTAAATATGATGAAGGGGCTCCTGGGTGGCCCAGTCGGGGAAGCGTCTGCCTTCAGCTCAGGTCGTGGCCTCGGGGTCCTGGGCTCCCTGCTCAGCAGGCAGTCTGCTTCCCTGCTCCCTCTGCCCCACCCCCCCCCACCCCCTGCTCCTACACACTCTTTTGTGCTCTTTCTCTCTCTCTCAAATAAATAAAATCTTTTTTAAAAAAATGTTTAAAAATAATGATATAGCAGAAATTTTAACAAAGTTCATATCTTACTGTTAAATGTGAAAAACTGGATGGCAAGATGGCAGGCGGCATACAGAGTTGGGGACGAATGTTGATAAGCACGTGTAACACAGACCTGTAAGGTGAGCGCCCTGTAAGGTGATGGGGCGGGGGGCTCCGGCGGGGGGCTGGCCTTGTGACCTGTGCGTCTCTGCCCTCCTGTCTCCAGCAGCCCTCTCCGGGAGGCAGGTGCCCACTGCTGCACACACGTGGCTGGTCAGAAAGCCCATTCTGTGGGATGCATGATGTCGTGACGTGGGCAGCCTGCTGAGCCCCGGAGGAAGGGCCACGCTGGGGTCGTGGAGCTGTTGGCTCTTTCCTGGGGACCCAGAAACGCGAGCCAGTGGGTTTTGTACACTTCGTGTGGCAGCCGGGCAGTATACTCAGGTACCAGGCTCACACTTATTATGCACCAACTGCTCACCAGGCATCTTATGATGCTTCCTTCTCCACTCTTTCAAGCAAAATACACTCAATGTAGACTTACTTTTGCGGAATCTTTTTAATGAATTCCAGTTACGGACTTTGAGTTCAGGGGCTGCTTGGACGTGGATGTACAGGATTTCATTGACATATTCACAGATTCCTTCCCCACCCTTCCCTGGACCTCTCTGCATCCACTCCACCCCCCGGGGGGCAGGAGCCAGGGAAGAGAGCTTTGCTCTTCTGCTTCTCGTCTCCCCTCTTCCCTCTTCTGGGGGACTGTGTGCTCAGCCGCCGAGCTCCTGCAGCCTCGGTGGGACTGGCCTTTTAGTGCTTCCTCTCCACTAGCTGTTTTTGCGGTTGCTTCCTGCCCCCATCATAATTCAGGGGAGAACTGGAAGGCTGCCCTGGAATGCTTTCGCCCAGGGGTTCTAGGGTACATTTGGAGATGGGTAGAGGCGCTGCACTGGTTGCCAGGAGGTCGGGGGTGAGCACACGACACTTCATGTCTGTGGGCTGGTTAGTGTTGGACCAGAAATACCACACTGCCCCAAATGTCAGTCCTTCTTGAGTCAGGAAACACAAGCGCTGAAGTTCAGGGCTGGTTTCCCCTAGATTAATCAGATACAGAGGCCCTGCCGTAGGTTCTCCCTAGCTTTAAAGCCTCCGTGATGTACCTCCCCCCTTGCATGCAGCTGTCCTTGCAACAGTCGGGACACTGTAGGAGTCGGCAAGGGCCAGGGAGCCCCCGCGGCCCGAGCAGAGTGGGGGAGCCGACCGGGGCACAGCCTGCCTTCTTTGCCCTTCCTTGAAGTCCTCTGGTAAGACCTTCAGGGCCTCTTTTTTTTTTTTTTTTAAGATTTTATTTATTTGACAGAGAGAAACACAGCGAGAGAGGGAACAGAAGCAGGGGGAGTGAGAGAGGGAGAAGCAGGCTTCCCGCTGAGCAGGGACCCTGTTGCGGGGCTCAATCCCAGGTCTCCGGGATCATGACCTGAGCCAAAGGCAGTCGCTTAACCAACTGAGCCACCCAGGCGCCCCTTCAGTGCCTCTTATAGTTCACGGTGGCCATTCGGGGAACCTCGTGGTAGACTGAAAATTGTACCAAGAGTAGTTCCAGAATACCTTGGGCTCCCCCATGACAGGTGTGCTGATGGGCATTCACCTGTCTCTTCACCGGTTTGTTATTATTCCCAAGACAGAAAAGAAAACGTACGGTTAACCTTAACCTGACACGTGTTTATTTGGCAGGAGACTTGGTTTCCCTGCTGGCTTTGTGGGCACATCAAGCCTTAGAAACCATCTCTGGATTTACTTATTAACAAGCTCTCCCTTTGTCGCTGTCATCACTACAGAGTTGTTCATTTTCAGTCAGCTTTCTAAAACACAATTTTTCTCCGAATTGCTCACCTTATTAAAAATTACCTTCCTAGGGGATAAAATTTGAAAAGATTTTAATTTGTTTCTCTACAAAATGATGTCTGTGGCAGTCTTAGCTAAGTTAGAAGCTGGAGGGTGAGCATGGGACACCTCATTCCGCTCAGGTGGCATCAGAAGGAGGACACAGGCGTTTGCAGCTCATCATGGTTGTTCACTAAAGACACGGGAGGAAGGGAGTAAGTAGAAGCAGCAGAATTTCAGTGGTGAGGGCGTCGGGTGGTGAGGGTGATGGGATGGGGCCCATCTCGCGGGCATCAGAATTCTCCGGCCCGGGCCGGCAGAACAAGAAACCTGGCGCACACACCTGGAGACTGGGTCCTTCCCCCACCCCCTCCTCATTCTGCGCCCCCGTGCTCGCCTTCCCCCCACCCTTCCTGTGACTGGGATTTCACTGGAAGCCCCTCAGGGAAGTCCCCCACAGTCCATGTGAAAACCCCACATCAGGAGCCTCCAGGAAGCCCAGGATCAGCCCCTTCCTGCAGCCCCACCAGCGACACGTTCTCAGCTTTAATTAGGCAGCATAAGTCATTTATGTCATCTCCATTTCTAAAGGTGATTTTTTTCTGGGTATGCAGTATGTTTACAATAGAAAATTCAAGGTTGACAGGTACCGGTGGGTTTTTTTTTCCCATTCAGCATTTTAAAGATGCCCTTCCATCCTGTTCTGGATGTGACATTTATAATAATTTTTTTAAGATTTTATTTGAGAGAGCGCGTGCACACTCAGGGGGAGAGGGAGAAGCAGACTCCCCTGTGAGCAGGGAGCTGAATGTGGGACCACATTCCAGGACCCCGGGATCATGACCTGAGCCGAAGCAGACGCTTAACCAACTGAGCCACCCAGGTGCCCTTTAATAATTTTCATCTTCACTCTTCTATACCTAACATACGTTTTTTCCTCTGGTTACTTTTGAGATTATTTTATCACTAGTTTTCAGCTGTTTGATCCTGATATGCCTTCACATGGTTTTCTTTTCTGTTTATCGTGCTTGGGACTTGTTGACCTTATTGGAATGTGTTTTCCCAGTTGGGAATATTCTGGTTCGTCCTTCTTCAACTCATTTTTTCAGTTTTTTTTCCCCCTCATCTCGAGTTCTGGGACTGCGGTCTCACACATTACTTGATTTTGCCAGAGGTCCCTAAGGTTCTGTGTTTGTTTTATTTCTCTTTTTGCTTCCCTTTGAAATTCCTGCAGTCATGTCCTGAAGTCCTTATGTCTTCTTCTGTGCTTTTTACTTTGCAGCTGATGCTTTTAGGTGAACTTTTCTTTTCCTTTTTTTTTTAAAATTTTTACAATTATTTTATTTATTTAATTTATTAGAGAGAGAGAGAGAGAGAGAGAGAGAGAGAACGCATGAGAGGGGGGCTTAGAGGGAGAAGCAGACTCCCTGCGGAGCCAGGAGCCCGATGTGGGACTCGATCCCAGGACTCTGGGATCGTGACCTGAGCCAAACGCTGTCGCCCAACCAGCTGAGCCACCCAGGCGCCTCTAGGTGAACTTTTCTTACTGCTCGTCTCCAGAATTTGCATTTGCCTCTTTTGTATATCCTTTTCTTTATCCGGTGTGTTGAAGTTTTACCTCAGACCCTCACGGCCGTTTATAGTAGCTGCCCGAAGGTTCTCCCCCGGATAGTCCGCCATCTCCGTAATCTCTGGTCGGTTTGTATTTATCTCTTCTCTGGGTTGTGGGTCGCGTGTGCTGGCTTTGTCCCGTGTCTCGCCATTTTTGATTAGAGGACTGACATTGTGGGTTTCCTGTTTTGGGAAGCCTGCATTGTGTTGTCTTCAGAAAGTCTTCTTGTCGTTCTGGTCGGCAGGTACATTGTACGCAGGTGGGCTTGATCTTTTTTCAGGTTTGTGTTTAAGCTTTTAGGGTGAGTTTAGAGGAGCTTTCACTGCGGGTGGCCTTCCTGACATGTGCCGCAGAGCCTCCGTGGTGACCGAGCGCGCTCCACGACACTGGCATAAACTCGGCCTCGCTCAGCCCGTGTGAGCTCGGAAGAGCGCTCAGCTCCCTCGTCGCTCGCCCCGGGCCTCTCGAGCGTCCCCGTCCGTGGGCCGCGTGCCGTCCAGCAGGAGAGCCAGCTCTCTGCGCAGGGTTCCCTCCTGCCCGGCCGCTCGGGGTCCCGGCTCGGTCTCCTCCTCAGCAGGTGCAGCACGCCCTGCTTCTGCTTGGGACTCCTGCACACGGTTCCCCAAGTGTGCCTTTGAATTCAGGAGCTCGAGTCTTGGCTCCCGGTCTTGAGATCGCAGCGCTCTGCTGGGCGTGAAAACCATTGCTTCTTCCCTCCTGCACATGAGGGCCGTGGGTCCCGCTGCTGCCTCCGTCCCGCAGCCTCGCAGCCGCTCCTGAGCTGGCCGTGCCCAGCGGAGCCGCAGCGTGAGAGTGAGCCCGAGAAGACTTGGGGAGCCCTGTTGTGACAGCCCCCCACAGCTTTCCTGCTTGAAGCATTCTCTCGAGTTCTGATTTGTCTGGGGCCTCATGAGCAAAAAAAGTTGAGATTTGGTTTTATCTTTCTAGCTTTATGGAAACATAGTTCACAAGCCACGAGCCCGCACGTTCAACGTACAGTTCCCTGGTGTTTAGCATTTTGACAGAACCGTGCAGCCATCACCACAGTCAATTTTTAGAACGTTTGTATCTCCCCCAAAAGAAGCCCCAACCCCTTAAGATTCACTTCCCATCCCCCACGCGCCCTCCCCCGTCTCCTGCCAGGCACTGGTGCCTCGGTCTCTGAGGATTCTCGTGTTCGAGACGCTTCATACCAGTGCGGGCATACAACGTGTGGTGTCACGTGCCCGGCTTCTGTTCCGTAGGCTGGTGTGGTCAGGGCCGTCTGTTCGCTAGCGGGGTGATTCCTGCAGCATCACTTTTTGCTGTCAAACAGTATTCCAGCTTAGGAATATCGCACGGTTTATCATGCATCCCCTGACGGACATTTGATTTGTTTCCACCTTTTGGTGTTGGGAACAGCGCTGCTATGAGCGTTCACGAACAAGCCTTTGTGTGGTCAGGTTCCCCTTTCTCCTGGGTGCGCACCGCGGAGTGGGACTGCTGGGTTCCATAACAGCTCCGGGGTTCGTTTGCTTCAAGAGCTATTTAAGAGAGAGCGTGTGTGCACACAGGCGTGCACAGGCGAGCGGCAGAGGGAGAGAATCTCAGGCAAACTCCCTGACGAGCACAGAGCCCGGCACGGGTCTCAGTCCAGGACCCTGAGATCATGACCTCAGTCGAAAGCAAGAGTCAGGCTTAACGGACTGAGCCACCCAGGCAGCCCTGGGGCTCATGTTTTGAGGAATGTCCAAATTGTCTCCCCGATGGCTGCAGTGTCTTACATTGCCCCAGTTTGGGCTTTGTCTCGTTTTTCTTTGATGTTGTTTGTTCAGGAGATTTGGCTTACGCTGGGAGGGCGCCAACGCGGGAGCAAGAGGGTCGCATGCTCCCAGAGCTTCCCTACTGGGGCCGGAGCAGAAAGCCCCGTGTGTGCCGGGTCAGGCGCGGGGCCCAGTGTCTCTTCAGACCACTGCCCCGGTGACCGCTGTGGCTTCCTGTTCCAGACAGTAAAGCCAGCGCACAGTGAATCAGCTGCTCTGGTTTCCATTTTGTCTTTGTCCATTAAAATCGAGAAGAGACTGCTGAGCTGTCCCCACACTGCAGGAGTGGTGGCAGCCGCGGCCCCCTGTGAGCCGAGATCAGCCCCTTGCTCTCGCATAAACACATCTGACCAGGGCTGGGAGGCTGCTGTCGGGTCAGGCATCCCCCCTATTGCCTGCCTGAGTCCTGGCTCGTTCCCAGGCTGTGTCCCCATATTTCCTGCTCTGGCCTTGGGTGCACTAGTCCCTCACTGAAGAGCTGCTGATTTCGGGGGGCGGGGGGGGGTCCCAGGGTTCCAGGAAGGTCCCGCCCCAGGGACAGCAACTAGCTGTGAGAAAAATCCCAGAGTGGGAGAAATTTGCTCCCCTCTCCAGCAACCATAGAAGGATGTGCAGTCAGGTGTCAGGACCCCTGGGCCATAGTCCCCGCCAGCTCAGTGACAGCGTGAGTAGGGTCGCGGGAAGACATGTTGTCCCATCCCTGGGCTGTTGTAGGTGAGACATTTGTTGGTCCTCCGTACGTTCCTGTCTCAGGAACTTCTTGTGCTAACGAGAATGTTAGCCGGCATTGAATTGTAAGACCAGAAGATTTTTGCTGTGAGGCCTCATTAACAGAGGACTGTCGCAAGGCTGGAGGGATTAAATCGGTTCCGCCCTTTCCCGGTTTGCAGCTCCTCCCACGCACATTGGGCCCTTTGTCTGATAGGAGTGGCGTTCCTGCAAAGCTTTATGGAGCCATATGGCTGAGCTCTTTTTAGTCTGCCCTTTAATTGTCCCTCCTAGACCCGTTAGCCCCTTCTGTGGCTCCAGCATTTGAAGCATTTCATCTCACGCTTCGAAAGCCAGAACCCATCAAACTGCTGCTCCTAGATTTTCACTGCCATGTGAGGGAGCACGGGGCTTAGCGCCCAGGGCCAGACCAGACTCCTGACCTTGACCCCCCCAAGGCCGCCGCTGCCCCGTTACCTGTGGAAGGGAGGCCTGCAGCGCCCTTCCTGGCCCTCCTGCACGCGTCGTCCACGGGCTGGGGCTTTGTCAGTGTCAGCATTCGGGGTGGCCTTGCAGGCCTCTACCACGACTGGGAAGACAGCAGGAGGGGTGAGGGCTGGGCGGGGTTGTGGAGTCTGCAGGGACCGCGCGCCCACACCGCGGGCCTCCGCACGGTGGGACAGTCACGGTGGCACGGCACTGCTGGCCCAGGGGCCTGGTGCTGGGAGCGGGCACCCTGCTGGCTGAGGCGGAGAGGCTTCTTGTTCCCCGGCGCCCCCCCCCATTCCATCTCCCCCTTGTGTTTGGTTCCACTTTTTTAAGAATTAAATTTTTTATTGTCTAGGTGTAATTGATACACATTGTATTCATTTCAGGTACATAACATTCGGTATTTGCAGATATTTCAAAATAGCCACCACAAAAGGCCTAGTTAACATCCCTCACCTTACATATTCTAGAATTATTTTTCTCAGGATAAAAACTGGTAACGTGTATTCTCCTAGCATCTCCCAAATATGCATCGCAGGGTCACGGACCGTCATTGCCTGGCCGGTCGGCATCCCCAGGACCGCCTTCTATAACGGAGGGTTTGCACCTCTGACCACCTTTCGCACTTGGCCAGCCCTGACTCCCCACCCCTGCCTCTGGCAACCCCACCCCTGCCTCTAGAAGCCGGGCCTGAGTTCTGTCTTACCTGTGAGTTTGTCTGGCTTTTTGGGGTTTGTTGTTTTAGGATTCCAGAGAGGTGAGATCATTCAGGATGTGTCTTTCTCTGATTTATTTCATGTAGCAGAATGCCCTCAAGGTCCCTCCTCATTCAAACAAATGACAAGAGTGCATGCTTGTCCTGTAGCGGGACCCTGCCCCACGGTGTGGACGCCACCTCTCTTTATCTGTTCGCTCGTCCACAGACACGAGGCTCGTTGCCACGTCCTGACTGGGAACATGGCGGCGCAGACCTGTTTTCAAGTTAGTGTTTTTATGTCCTTCAGATAAACACCCAGAGGGGGCCTTGCGGGGCCATCGGGCGGTTCTGTTTCCAACTTTCGGAGGAACGTTCATCCCATCTTCTGTTCGCATCGGCCGTGCACTGGGGTCCCCTTCACCCACATGCTCGCCAGCCGCCTTCCCTCATGTGCCTTGGATTCCACGTTTCCATCGGGCACCCTGCCCGTGGGGGCGTCGAACCTCAGGAGTCAGGCTGTGAGGCTGGAGTTCCCCATCCAGAGACGCGTGTGGGCGCTTTCCTGGCCTCCTGAGCCGGTGGCCGAGGACCTGCGGGGGAGGACACTCTTCTCTTTTCTCAGGGCTTGAGGGTGAGCCTGGCCCCAGAAGGAAAGCAGCAGCCAGGTCCCAGAGGCTTCTCCAGAGACCCAGGCCAACTGGCGATTGCTGAGGCCAGCCCACTGCAGCCCGCACTCAGCCCCGGGTCCCAAATCCGCCTCCTGGCTCGGCGTGTCTCTCGTACGAGCCTGCTCCAGGCCTGGTGATTTACCCCTTCTTCTCTCAGGAAGAGCAGTCCTAAAGTGTCCGTTGTCTCGAAGGTGGCGGTGCTGGAGCGGCTGGGTGATTGAAGCACATCCCCCGTGCTGTGACCACACTTGAACCTCCATACACCAACGGAGGAAAAAGAAATTTCCTTTACTTATGGGTTCTGGTTAGCTGGGTTTAATTAACATTTTATTGTCTTGACATATTTTCCTTCCATCCCTTCCAGGGGGATGCAGTTAAAGACCTGATGCTTCGCTTCCTGGGTGAGAGAGCCGCGGCGAAGAGGCAGGTCTTAAATGCCGAGTCCGTGGAGCAGACTTTCGTGGGGCTGAAACAGCTAATCGTAAGTAATGGTGTGTTTGATTTCAGTGTGGCTGTTTTTATAAAGGCCTCCCTTTCTTTGTTGTATTTTCCTTGGAGTTAATTACTTCGAATGTATTATCTAAAGCCCTTGTGTGCCGATAAAATTGTGGTGGATTAGATACCAGTGCTTGGGCAGCAAAAAGCGTCATAGTAACAGACTTTTAATTTTAAGGCCAGTTAGTTAAAAGGCCATTATTTTAAAGGATTAAATTACCTGAAGGAGAATATACTTTGATTAAATATGCTTCATCAGATATAATAACTAAAGTGAATTTTCATTTTTATGTTTTTTTAATACTTTGTAAACTTAATAAACAAAATCTTTAAAAAATAATAATAATAATAAAAATAAAAAATAAAATGGATGGGAGACAATTACTTTTTAAATATTTGTATACTTTTTCGTTTGCTAACGAAGTGATAGTGTTAACAGGCAGGCATGTGCATGGCCGTGTGGTCCTCGTCCCGTGCATCGGCTTGAGCGTGCTCGAGAGTGTTCTTGCCATTGCGCTGGCTTGACCTCAAAGCAGCTGCTGTGATGGGCCCTCACGGGGGCAGGCTGCCCTGGACGGTCACTTCGTAGTGACTACTGGATCTTTATTTTTATTTATTTATTTATTTGGTGATTTTATTTATCTGACAGTGAGAAACACAGCCAGAGAGGGAACACAAGCAGGGGGAGTGAGAGAGGGAGAAGCAGGCTTCCTGCCGAGCAGGGAGCCCGATGTGGGACTCGATCCTGGGACTCCGGGATCATGACCTGAGCCGAAGGCAGTCGCTTAACCAACTGAGCCACCCAGGGGCCCTGGATTTTATTTTTTTAAGTAAACTCTTCTCCATGTGTGGTTCTCAAACCCAGGACTCCAGGGTCAGGGGTTGCGTACTCTCCCCACTGAGCCCCCAGCACCCCTGTAATGGCCCGTTTAAAAAGTACACAAAACGCCACGCACAGTCCTTGTAACTAGTTTGTTCCACAGTCAATCTTTTTACCTTCTTTGATTATTTGTGGTGTTAATAAATATATACAGTGGCTTGGGGTTTTCTCATACATTGAAAATACATAACACCAAGAAAGATTTTATTAGAGTCCTAACAAGGAGATCTATTTAAAGTGGAAAATGTATTTATAAAAAAAATTACCTTGCCGTGGTGTTTTAATTATGTCCTAAAATAATTCTTATCTTCTTTAAGATTAGGAAAGAGTTTTGAAATGTATTTTCCTAAGTAATGTCAGCACATTCTAAGATTGTAATTTACAGGGAAATGAATGTCACAGCCCGTGGAGAAGGACATTTTAATCACTTTAATGGTATCATATATAGAGTTAATGATTCCTTTTGAGTTATAGGTGGGGAAAAGTCATGTGCGTACCATTAGATCCTTGAGTGACTTTTATTGGACTATTTTTCTCATCTGTTGGGAGTATTTGAATGCCTGTGTTGTTTTTCAAGGAGTTCTGTCTTATTTCCTAGTGTAAAAAAAAAAGTAGCATTTGTTTAAGTTTTGAAATTTTTTCTCATACCAAACTGACTGACTTTATTATCAGAGTTCTACGTGTCATTTCCAGTAATTATGAGATTTTCATAAGATTTTTCTCTACAGAGCTTAAAGTTTTACAAGATATACTTTAAATTGTAATTATAAAAGTAATCTCTTCACCAAATACTTCTGACATCTATCGAAACGGAAGAAGATCACCAGGAAGGGGACTGGAAGGTTGAAAAGAATGGGATAAAAATAGCAGAAAGCACTCTGAGAAAATACATAATTATAATTTCAAATAGGCAGCACATAATCCAAAGCTGTGGTTCACAGGCTGCTGAGGTGAGGTCCCGCAGTTTTGAACGAAGGGAGTACCAGCTGGTAGAACTCAACGCTGTGTTGGGTCGTCCTGACCTGTCCTTTAAAGAGCCTCCTTCATCCCCTCCCTCAGACCTCCTCCCTGGCTCACCGGGCACAGGCCAGCCCTGCTCTCCCCCAGCCTGTTTCTGTTAACAGAGAGGCCCCAGCCCTGCTAGGTCCTTGTCATCCTGTCCGAAGAGCAAAAAAGGACATCAGAAAGCTGAAGGCCATGCCCTTTGGAGACTGGAAAGAGAAACCGCGGGCACACGCACCCACACACGTGCTCATGCTTGGCGTGCATGAACCAGGAAATGTCCCCAGGCCTTCTGCAGGGAAGTTTGTGCAAGGAGAGACCCTGGAGAAGAGTGGCTCTGCATAAGAACCACATATCTTGCATGGTAGCTGGGTGGGGGCCAAGAGCAGGTCAGGGAAATGACAAGGGCTCGAGTGCCAGTGGGACAGGATGGAGCCCAAAACACATGCTTATGTAGAAAGAGCAGGTTACTTGGGAAAGGAGAGACTGATCTATGATGGTTTAGAATTAATGGGATATTCAAGTGGGAGAAGTTAAGAAAGATCTCTCTTTCTCTTAGCACACACAAAAATAAATTCCAAATAAACAAACAAAATTTTTGAATTCCAGAAAGTAGAGTAGACTCTTAATGACTCAGGGTAGAAAAGCTTTTCTTAAACCTTTCTGGGAGAAATGAATAAATTCAACTACTCTAAAACTTGAAACTTGTATACAACCAAAATACCATAAACACTGTTAAAAAGTGAGCCACAGGGGACACTTGGGTGGCTCAGTCAGTTGAGCGGCTGCCTTCGGCTCAGGTCATGACCTCAGGGTCCTGGGATCGAGCCCCAGGACCAGCTCCCTGCTCGGCGGGGAGCCTGCTTCTCCTTCTGCGCCTCCTCCTGCTTGTGCTCGCTCTTACTCTGTCTCTCTCTCTCCTTCTCTGAAATAAATCTTTTTTTTAAAGTGAGCATTAATACACATTAATACCTTCCAACAATGAGTAAGAAACAAAAACAGACCAGTAGAAAAAAAGGCAAATGATATGAAGAGGCCATTCACAGAAAGCAGATAGCCTGCAGACATGGAAACAGTGCTTATCCTTGCTGGGAGTCACAGTAATGTAAATATAACAGGAGTGCGGCTGCTGGTGGCTGGGAGAGCGAGCCAGCCAGGCCACCTGCTCGGCACCTCCCGCCCCCCAGCACTCCCACCTGCAGTCCCACACCTCAGAACAACTCTCCTACCGGAGCCCGAAAGGACATGCTCGAGAATGTTTGTTCCTGTGCTGTCTGCATTAGCCAAACATTTTATTTATTAAGGAAAGTTATGTTACATGGTTAAATCCTTGGGAACAGTTGAAATACGTGCAGGAGAGCCACATTCCTCAGTGTAAGTAAATTTCCAAAACCGTGTTGAGCAGTGAAAGCAACGTGCAAAGGCAGCTCTAACGGGCCAGCTTGTGTCGGTGCCTGAAAACGAGCCCATATCCCTAAGCCACAGCTCTGCAGCCAGGGCGGAGTTCTGTCTTTCAGAGTTCTGAAAACCTAGTCTGTCTGGCAGCACAATCTGACCTGAGCAGGCTTATTCCCTGCCCTCCCTCCCCCCCGCCCCTGCTCCCCTGCTGTCCTGGGAGGAGTGAGTAGGGGGTGCTCCCTCTAGGCCCGGCCACCTCCTGGGCCTCAGCTCTCCTGCAGGCCCATCGCCTCCTGCCTGGCTGTCCCTCTATTCCTTGGCCCAGGATCCTGTCCTTGCCCACACCTGTGTAGGTAGCCCCTCTCCCAGCTCTTCAGGAACGTCTGGGAGCCATCAGGGGCCTCCCATTACTGCCAGGCTCCTGGTGGATAAGATAATTATGGTGTTTGTTGATCGCACTTGGAGTGAACAAAAATATTCTGTCTGGGGCGCCTGGTGGCTCAGAGGTTAAGCCTCTGCCTTCAGCTCAGGTCCTGATCTCAGGGTCCTGGGATCGAAGCCTGCATCGGGCTCTCTGCTCAGTGGGGAGCCTGCTTCCCCCTCTTTCTCTGTCTGCCTCCCTGCCTATTTGTGATCTCTCTGTCAAATAAACAAAATCTTTAAAAAAAAAAATTCCTGTCTGGAAATAGTGTCGTCGTTTTGTTTTGTTGTTTTTTTAAGACTGATTCCTTCTTTGGGTGGGGAGCAGGGGCAGGGCTGAGGAGGGGCAGAGGGAGAAGCAGACTCCCGGCGCCGGGCTCCATCCCGGGATCCTGAGATCACGACCTGAGCCGAAGGCAGCCCCAGCCAGCTGCGCTGCCCAGGCACCCTGGAAGTCTTTTTGACACATCAAAATAAACTTGAATTATACACAAAGAAATACTTTGTATTCTCTTACCAGGAGAAAAATATTACTTGGGGAAATGTAAACGGTAAATGGTAAACTTGCCGTAACAACATCTTTGTGTTCTTTTCTCTTTTTTTTTTTTCCTTTTTAAATCGTGGCCTGAGGAAAATCTAGCATGTGTGACTCTGGAACCGAGAGGTCATCCACATCTAACTCAGTCTTTAAAGGAGCCGGCTGAGTCAGCACTGGCCCTTCTGACCCTTGCCTCTCTCCCAGGCTCCTTGTTCTTAAGCAGGCCCCCTGTGCCGTTAATTGTCTCGAGGAATTAGGTCCCTGTGACTCCTGGGAAGTTGGCCGCCAGGTCAGTTACGTGTGCTGAGATGTTCCCGGGGGCCCGCGGTGTGCCGCAGCAGGCCGGCTGGCCAGGGGCTGAGTCTCCTGTGCTCGCTCACCTGCGGGGGAAGCCGTAACAGAAGCCCAGACGGTCTGCTTTCTCTTGCAGTTAGGAAAGGAGCCACTTTTTAAAACATTTCCATTTACTGAAAACTGAATAATTAATGTGATAGGTTTGGGCTTCACTTTTAAGAGTTGTGATCCAGTTTGGGATATAGAAAACATGTCTTAGTGTATGAAATCCTACAAGAGCTGAGGCTTTTTATGTGATACATTTTATTAGTTTTAATCATTTATGGAGCACTTCATCTTCACAGAGTACTTGCAGATAATTTTATTATACGTTTAAATGTTTTATTAGTGGTGGGTATCTGTACTTAGTGGACATAAAATAAGATCGAAGTCTTTACTAGGTAATAAATGTTTGTTTCAAAAATATATATATATCCATGATCAGATGTTCTCATTTATATATTTTTGCGTGCACACAGATTCTCCGTGTCTTGAGGGCTGTCAAATAGGTCCCATAGGCGCTCACCAGGGGTGGTGCTGGCAAGCAGCTCCTCCTGCCCCCACATCCCCCCCAGGACAGAACCTCTTTCCTCACGCTTTCGCAGCCGTACCTCCATCCTTGATCTTTTTAAAAGAGTATTATTTCAATAAGCATTAATTTGGTTCCTCCATAAAGCACTGTTCATGGTCATCAGTGGCATGCACATGTCCCTCCTGTGTGGGACGGAGGTAGATGGACACACCATCCATCTCTAGATGGTCACGACACAGGGTTTCCGTCTGCAGGTGCATAGTCGCCCTCGGTGTAGCCCGTCCTCAGTCACAAAGCCCTCTTCCATCCTTTTACAAACAGTGTGTTCTTAATTCGGAAAAATTGTCTGACCACCATCTGTTAACATGTTAGTGTCTCTGTGAGTATGTAGTATGTCTCTGTGTGACTGTGAATACTTATGTATATACTTGTATATGTACTAGACAAAACTTTGTATCATACCTGTTTATGATTTTTTATCTTTTTAATATATCTTAAACATTGTCCGATATTAAAGTGTCTGATTTACAAATATTTTTTACTGCATAATGTGATAATATTATAAATAACCTTGGGATGGGCCACCTTATACAGAAATCTTTTCTACATATGTGATTATTTTATTAGCATGAATGTTGAGAGAACCATTAGGTCAGAGTGTGGACAGTTGTGAGGCTCTTACTACATATTATTTTTCAGAAAGGTGTCATTTCTTCTGTGAACATTTACCAGCAACATGCACACACCCTTGCTCTAGGGTCTCCTTGTCAGCCCAGACCTCTGTCTTCTTTCAAAACCGTTCTTTATCATTTCTTAGGCTAACAGTGGCATTTGCTGCCTTTTTCTTTCTTTTGGACTAATAAAGATCAATCATTAGTAAGTTACCAGTTACATCTCTTTCATTATTAGTGTAGGGTGTTTTTCTGACTTTTTTGTAGTTCTGTGAATTTACCATTTCACCATATTTTGAGCACATGTACGTGGGAGGTACAATGCTAGAAAAAGTGCTTTTAGAACTAAGTTAAAAAACACACGCTTGACAAGGCCATGGCCCCCAGAGCTCACCTGGAGGGAGACAGGACACAGTTAGCGTTCATGGGGAACGGCAGGCTGTCCTTCATTCCTGTGCACAATGGACCAGACAGACTGGACCTCAGAGTGTTTCTTAACCCTTTCCTCCTCGTCAGGCCTGGTTAAGTCACCAGGTGGTAAGTCACTGCAGTCACATGAGTAGTAGTAGCTAAAGGCGCTCTGCCTGCTTGTCTTACCTTCAGCCGGTGATGTCAGGTCTGCGCAGATGGCTTGGCCCGACCACTGACCTGCTGGGGAAGTCCCACATCCAAGCTTCACGCTCATCCTAACACTAAATACGACTGCCCTTTCCTGGGGACCTAGAGCATCGCAGGTGTACCCAGCCTTCCAGACTTCTCTGGCTTCAAGTACCTTTTGAGACTGTCTCTGCTTCTTTCAGAGCCCCACCATGGCCCTGAGTCCTGGCTGGAATGGAAGGAGGGCCCTCCACCCCCAGCATAGAGCAGACCCTGGAGGCCATTGGACAGATGCCCCCATCCCAGTGCCAGAATCTTTCCCTGAGTCCCAGGACCTCGTGCTGTTGATTATCCTTTCCTTCTTTCTTTCTTTCTTTCCTTCTTTCTTTCTTTCTTTCTTTCTTTCTTTCAGATTTTATTTATTTGACAGAGGGAAACACAACGAGAGAGGGAACACAAGCAGGGGGAGCGAGAGAGGGAGAAGCAGGCTTCCCGCCGAGCAGGCAGCCCCATGTGGGGCTCCTGAGCCACCCAGGAGCCCCTAACCTTTCTTTCTAACATGCAGTCAGTCTTTGTCCAACAAGTCCTTCTCTTGCTGTCTCACACACGGGAGCATTTGGTTAAAAGTAGGCACAGAAGAAGCACCTGTTCTCTCCCCTCCCGCCCACCCCATTAGCTTGGCAACTCAGACTTCACAGGGTCACCTGGCTCACCGTTCCCCCCTTCGTTTTCCACCTGTTTCATTTAGTCTGACTCCCTCTCCCCATCCCATCTCCCCATCGGACCAGCTCTCCTCTGGTGTCCCTGTGGCTGCCTCCTTGGCAGCCCTGAGCACAGTCCCTTCCCTGCTCCACATGCCCTTCCCCTCCCCAGCCCCTCCCCCAGGCTACCCCTGTTGCATGTCTTCCAGGCAACTCCCTTCTCACCCACACCCCCCTGCAGATCTGACACGCACTCACTCCTCTCAGAGGCCCCTCAGATTCAACACTGTTGGAATCAAATTTCAGATTCCGTGCTCTGACGTTCTAGCCTTCCTGCCTCTGAGCGTGACCCCGCCGCCGCAGCCATCTGGCTGCATGTCGCTCAGATCCATCCTGCGGCCTCACTCTCCATGCTTCCCACGTCAGACTGTCACTCGGCCTTGTCTGCAACCCCCCGCAGGTACAAGTGACCTGCACCCATGCTTTTCAAGCTTGGCCTGGAATAGACAGGTGTTTTCCCTTAACTGTTCCATCTTGAGCAGACTGAAACTTCTGTAAAATTCCATCTAAATCAATAATATGAAAAGCATGTATAAGTATAAGCCACCTTTTGTTACCATTGCATTTAACATCAAATCCCGTCAAGTTGCTGTAGAAATTTGTTTCTCGCCCTTTCTCGTTGAGGACCCATCCTGAGCCTCCGACGGGACGTGGTCCACGATCTCCCCCAAAGTGGCGCCAGCCAGGCCTGGGGCGGCTCACGGGAATGTCCTGGGCTCGGGGCGGCTACTTAGCTCCGCGGCCACAGCCCACCTCCCTCGTGGGATCACAGGGCCCACGTATGAAGGAGGCTGGGCTCTGGAAGTGTGTGCAGACCTGCGCCGGGTGGACCCAGCCCCCAGGCCACACACAGAACGGCCAGCGCCAGTCCCGGCCCACTGCTCACCTGATGCCTGCTCGGCCGCTTGGATTCATGCTCCCTCCTCACAGGGAGGGGGCTGATGTTTCTAGAACGTGAGCAGGACACATTGCCCATGCTCCTGGAAGCCTGCAGAGGCCGGCCTGGCCTTCCCTGCCCACCCGCACCTGCCCCTGGTCCTCACTGCCTCCCTGTGGCCACTGTGCCAGGCCTTGGCCCACCAGAGCCTCCCTCCTGCCCTCGTCACCAGGGTCTCTTACCCATGCTCAGAGGGAGTCTTTTCTGCGGAAGACCGCCCTGAGCACTCTGCTCGGGCCTACTGCCGCCAGCAGGGAAGGCCAGCATGTGCAGCACAGGCAGCTGGGAGACAAGCATTACTCGATCGCCCCTGCATACAGGATCTGCTTAGACATATACATAGAACGGACTCAAACGTGGCAGAATAGCTTTCCCTCTCACTTTTTCACATTTGCAGTTCAGGAGTATACGTAGGCGCACACTTACAATGATTCTCCTCAAGTCCAAGCACCTACCTTGGCCTGTGCCCCAAGGCGTTTCGCCTCGTGGGGCCTGCAGGACCGCTGTCAGGAGAGGCCGGGAAGTGGTCCCCACTCACAGGCACCTCCGCACCAGGACCCGTACTCTCTGAGTCCTCATCCCAACTTAGGACTCGCCTGGCAGGCGCAGGGGGTCAACAGCCACAGTGCATGCCTGAGTCAGTCCCTGAGAGGTGGGCGGCGTGTTAAACAGGACCGTGTCGTTCCCTTGCCCACAGCCCTTCTGCGGCTGCCCAGCCCCTCGGGAGGAGCCTGGATCTCTTGTGGCTTGGGGCCTTCCTTGCTGACATCCCCATTCTTATTCTCACGCCTGCCCTCTCACTGCCGTGTGCCGGCCCCTGACTGCTTGCTGTCCCGCACACACACGGAGTCTTCCCTCCAGCAGCTCCCCTTCGGCCTGGAGGGTCCTACCCCTTCTTGGCCCCACTGTTTGCCAGGGACCAGCTTCAGCAGAGATGTGGGTCCCGAACCACGAGATGCCTGGCAGGCGCAGTAATGACTCGGACACGGAGATCTGATGCAAGCTGACAGACCCGAGATCAGTCAGGAGAGACCTATGAAGCAGGCTCTGGCTATGGCTCTGGCTCTGGGCTCTGGGCTCTGGGCTCTGGCCTTTGTCTCTCTCTCTTTGCAGGCTCTCTGGCTCTCAGGCTGTCACTTCGTGGGCTCTTTGGCTCTCTGGCTCTCTCTCTTCTTCTGTCTCTGCTTTTGTCTCTGTCTCTGGCCTCTGGCCTCTGCTTCTGTCTCTGTTGCTCTCTGTTTTTGTCTCTCTTGACTCTCAAGGGTCCCAGTTTTTTATTCCAGAGTGAGGAGGTTGGGGGATGCAGTTAGGTTAAAGTTTAACAAAGTGATTTTTTTTTTTAATTGGGTGGTGGGTTTTGTTTTTGTTTTTTTAAAGATTTTATTTATTTGACAGAGAGAAACACAGCCAGAAAGGAAACATAAGCAGGGGGAGTAGCAGGCTTCCTGCCGAGCAGGGAGCCCAATGTAGGGCTCGATCCCGGATCTCCAGGATCATGACCTGAGCCGAAAGCAGTCGCTTAACCAACTGAGCCACCCAGGGGCCCCAACAAAGAGATTTTTGATTACACAGTGTCTTTGTTAGAGAAACATAGTGCTTTGTTCAGTGAATCATGTTTTTGCAGGTGCACCTATCTACAGTTCAGAGTGAACTCCCTAAACCAAACCAAGGACATGTTATTCAGTAAGGTTTTTACAGTTTCTTACATTTGGTGCCTACATGATAAAGGGTAGACTAATGATATGGTGTTTTTTAAGCAGGTCCAAAAAACAAGAAGGCTTAGATGAGCTGTGTACAAAGTTTTAGCTACATTATTAATACAATGACCAAAAGTTAGTCTGTCTGGAGTCAAGGAGAAAGATAACTTCTTTTGCAAAAGTAAAAAGCATTTCCTCGGGGCGCCTGGGTGGCTCAGTTGGTTGGGTGACTGCCTTCGGCTCAGGTCATGATCCCGGAGACCCGGGATCGAGCCCCGCATCAGGCTCCCTGCTCAGTAGGAAGCCTGCTTCTCCCTCTCTCACTCCCCCTGCTTGTGTTCCCTCTCTGGCTGTGTTTCTCTCTGTCAAATAAAGAAAATCTTAAAAAAAAAAAAAAAAAAAAAAAGCATTTGCTCAAGCCTGTTTTCCATGACTGGGTGCAGAACTCTTTATTTATGGATCTTTTGTGTGCGTGGCAATGTCCTTGTTAATGTAGTTTTATTTCTTATATTAAACCCTTTAACCATTTAAAAGCCCTGACAATCTCCTCCACAGAGCTGCAGGATATCTAAGATTAAGCTATTTTTAATGATGGTAAATAGAAACAAAAGCATTTACTTGATTATAAGTGAAATAAGAAGAAATAGTGTCAAAGAATTCATGGTAGTTAAACAGACAAGGAACAATGGAAACAAATATTTTTTGGTGTCGATGATCGCGACTCTGCGCAGCTCCCTCACTTTGAAGGAGGATCATGGCGCTCCGTGCCTTGGATGAGCACTTGCCCAGGTGCACGTCCCAGGGACACAAAGGACATAATGCCCCGGCCCACAGGGTACGTGGCTTTCCAGATTCTTGGTGGGGAAAGCCCGGAGGGACTTTCATCCACATTCATGGGTACCTCCAGCAAAGTTTCTGGTGGCTTGCAGCGTGGCAGGAGGGGCGGGTCACGCACCGTCCCCGTCTGGACTCCAGTAGCTTTCCATTCCCTGAGGTTAAGTCTGGCCACCGAGTGACGTGCTCCCGTGGCTCTTGTTCAGAAAGCACTGTGAGCACACACAAAATTATTTCACCCACCCATCTTTGAAGAAAAAAAAGTTGTTTCATATATGCCTTGCTTGCTAGATCTCGAGACGAGTGTGTGCAAGGCTGTGTGTCCCTCCAGCGTTCGGCCCCCGAGTGGTCTGCCGAGTGTTGGCCACACACGCGAATGGCTACGTCTGCAGCGCGCAAAGGCGTTGGTGCCCGGTGTGCAGAGGAGATGGGCTGTGAGCAGCCACTCCTTGCTTCCTGGAAGGTGCGGCGTTCTCTCTGAGGATGTCTTCCAGTGCATGTCCTCAGTGGCCCTCCCACCTGTCGCATCAGGGCAAGGGTAAATAGAGCAAGTCCAGCCTGATCAGGCAGCGTCCGGGTCAGCCGTCTGTGTTCATGTTGGTAAAACGGGGTATGTCAGGCTTGCAAAACCGCTTATGTCATTGCCGCAGACCTGCAGCCTGACCACTCATATGGCTTCCCTCTGCAAGGCGTGGAGAGCCATGATCCTCCCTCGAAGTGAGGGAGTTGTGCTAATGTCGCGGTCATCAACACCATCTTTACTTGCCTCTTGTTCTTCCTGCTCAATTATCAAACTGAGTCTATTCACAAACTTCCCTTTTTTCCTGACCTTCACTCATACTATGTGTTTCTGACACTTTCCTTTATAGCGGAAATCAGTAGTTGATAATTATAACCTGCATAGTTACACTTTGAGACTATATCAGTACCAAGGTACTTAATAGTTTAAATGTAGTTACTTAAAGTTTCCACGACCACCCGGTCACCGTTCGCCTGGTAACCACTCTCTGCCTTGCACGGCCAGGGGATAAAACACTCCATTGAGATAAGAGCAGACAGAACCAACTGTCGCCTAAAGTTAGATTGATGTGACTGCCCATGGACCAGGGCCTGTTTCCACCCACAGTTGTTTGTTCCATAGATTAGGTTAGGGATGTTCTGTCCTAAGTTTATGGCACCTGAACAGCACCGATGCCATGGAGAATTTATGATTGGATACTTGGAAGAAGTCTGTATAATCTCTTACAAAACTCTTTTATCATGCACCCTTCCTTGGAGATGATCTGTAACCACAAGCTTTAAGTAAAGAACCCTGAAGATACAGTTTTCAGGAGATCCCCACACCACTCTTCGAGTCCGGTCTCCTCATATCGCTGATGCTGTCCCCACCTTCTGTGAACCCTGACTGTTGCTGGGGCTGGCCCCCGGCAATTTTTTTGTCTCACAAAACTCTTACAGATGCAAAAAATGTATCCAGCACACAGCATAAAATTAAATTATTGATTTTAAATTTATGAAAATTACAAAATAAAGTTACTGGGCTGAAAAAGGAAAGAGCAGTCTTAGGGGTGGGGGAGCTTTGCAACCAGAGGGGATGGAATGAGCACTGGATGTTCTATGCAACTGATGAGGCACTAAACTCTACCTCTGCAACTAATAGTACACTACATGTTAATTAACTGAATTTAAAGGTTTTATTTTTATTTATTTGACAGAGAGAAACACAGTGAGAGAGGGAACACAAGCAGGGGGAGTGAGAGAGGGAGAAGCAGGCTTCCTGCCGAGCAGGAAGCCCGATGTGGGACTCGATCCCGGGTCTCCGGGATCATGACCTGAGCCGAAGGCAGTCGCCCAACCAACTGAGCCACCCAGGCGCCCCTAATTAATTGACTTTAAGTAAAATAAAATAAATGTTTAAAAAGAATTCTCCTCCCTGTGCTCTAGCAGTTGTAAAATGTTAATGTTTTAGGATTTGCTTGTGTGAAGCTGCGCGTCCTGTTTGGCGCGCTTCCCGCCTGCTCACACTCACAGCGTTGGCAGGTGGCCTCCAGGGAGGGCTGGCACTGGGTCCGGCACAGCCCACGGAGGTGCCTGTGCTGTGGGTGACGTGTCCCGCTGTGTCTTACAGAGCTGCAAAAACTGGCGCGCAGCGGTGGACCTGTGCGGGCGCCTTCTCACCGCCCACGGCCAGGGCTACGGCAAGAGCGGGCTGCCCACCAGCCACACGGCGGACTCGCTGCAGGTACGGCCCCTCCCGTGGTCATAAAGCGGGGGCGTGGAAGGGATGACCTTTCATGCTAACAACATGAGAACAAAAAATGGATTTTCTCAGCCCAAATTTAATGTCAGCGTGACATTAGTCTTCCTTTCCTGATCCCTGCTCTGCCTCTGAACCCGGAGCCGCTCTGGGCCCTCGGAGCCGACTGCTCACCCACATTGCTGTGTCTTCTCTCTGCCCCCTCTGCCTCCTCCGTGGCGACTCGGACCCTTCCGTGCCCGCCCTGCTCTCCCTCCTCCCCTCGACTCGTGTCCCAGCCCTCCCCTCACACTCACGCCCGCACCCTCTGGGTTCCATTCTCTTCAACAAGGATTGGCAGATTAGGCCAAGTCAGACAAAAATCATTTGCATCGTTTTTATTAAGCTCAAGAGTAATTTTTATAAACGTGCAATTAGGCAGATGTGCTAAGAAGCAGAGTGTAGGCTTTGTTTTAATATCCTGCAAATCAAGCTCTGCTAGCAACTTAATAGGGAGTGGGAATTTCTGAACTTGACATTCATAGGTAACCTGTTCCGATCGTATGTTGTGTTTTAGCTTTGGTTCGTGCGGCTGGCACTGCTGGTGAAACTGGGCCTGTTCCAGAACGCCGAGATGGAGTTTGAGCCCTTTGGCGATCTCGACCAGCCCGATCTCTATTACGAGTACTACCCTCATGTCTACCCTGGGCGAAGAGGTAAGGCAGTTTGCTCAGACCTCCACCTTTGCAGGTATTTTGCTTTGCTTCACACAGAATGAGCATCCTCCATTTCCCTAATGTATCCCATCTGGAAAAATCAAGCGAGTGGCCTAGCAGTGAGCCCTGACTTCCTGTACAACCTCCCTTCATTTTCTAAACATGCTTCCCCGGACGTCCCCGCTGTGGGCCATTCTCTCACCAACGGCCCTGTCTCGGGCACCTGCTGAGGGACAGTGGTAAGGCTGGGTCTTGGACCTGGGTGCTGGTTTTTAGTCAGACTTTTGACTGTGCTGCTGTGTAACAACAATCTTATGTCTGGATCTACTGCAAATACAGAGAAACAAAGCCCCAAACACTCTTACAACAGTCCTTCATGCCCTTGTGTACCAATCTCTATCCTGATTTAATGTACTTAAAAATGGGATTGCAGTCCCCTAGCGGGTCCCGGCCATCATTTGGAAGGCGCTGGGTTGCAGCACAGGTTCGTTGTCTGAGCGCAAGCAATAAGGACTGGGGAAGGGGGAGAGCGGAGGACAGAGAGGCAATAGGACTGGGGAAGGGGGAGAGCGGAGGACAGAGAGGGA
>PITA01019732.1:0-36730 GCA_004023965.1 Spilogale gracilis
CTGGGGGTTGGGGCAAGGGGTCTGGGGTTGGGCGGGGGGCCACTTTGCCCCTGCCCTTACTTCTCCACACCTGGAAGAGGTTGTGAGGGAGCCTGGGGCACCAGCCTGTTGGGTCCTGATGTCACCCTGGACCTGTGGGAGGGGCCACCGTGCTCTGCTGGCTTCCACTTCCCAACTCAGACTCTCCCCACTTGGCCAACCTGACTCCCCTGAGGACAAGGCTCTACAACCACCCCAGCTTCCCAGTTTGAGAGGGAGGCACCTGTCTCACACACCCACTCTCCTTGACCCTCTCCTCCGCTGGCAGCCCCAAAGGGTCTCCCCAAAGGCCGAGCAGAAAGGGGGGGTTGCTGGGTGGGGAGACAGTATCGGGGAGCGGGCCTTTCACCAACAGCTCTAGGGCTCCCTGGGGGCCTGCCCTGGGCACTGAACCCACGCCTGCCCCACCTGCAGCTGTCTCTAACCGGGAAAGACCAGTGAGGAAGGTAAAGAAAGGTGGACTGACTTCAGGGAGGGTATTTTTATTCTCCAGGGACAAGCCTGTGTCCCCCTTGGGTGGGGCCTGTGGGGCCCAGACATCTGATCCAGGTGCCCAACGCCTGGGATTCTCCGGGAGAAGAGCTGGAGCCCCTTCTTCTCCCGGCTTGTCTGTCTCTTCAGGCATACCTACATCTCTGTTCATTAGAAGGAAAATAGTTAAAGTCCAACCTTTTCTCCTAAAAGGAAGAAACCTAAAGGAAAAACCCATCTCTTCTCACGGGTGAAGACTGCCTCAAAGAGTTGGCAGGAAGACCCCTGCAGCTCGAGGTTGGTCCAGCCATCTGTTCCACGTGGGCGGGAGTTTCTCACGTGCTTTCCTTTCCAGAAGCAAGTCATCGGCATCTCTCCTAAAGAAGTGGGTAGAGAAAAGTTTGGTGTACTCAGAGTGGAGGAGATCGTTCCTGGGCCGTGTCTGCACAGTGCTGTCCCCAGTTCCCAGGGCATAAACCCTGAGCCCCAGGTGGCATTGATGAGGCATGGGGAACTTCTGGGGGCTTGGGGCAGTGTTAGAGGTCTGTCTTCATGGGAGAGGGCAGATTACAGGACACCCACGCCATATGTCCCTGTAGAGAGTCACATCATTTGCCTTAGAGACATGTCCCTGGGTATTTTAGATCAGAACATTAAGGTACCAAGAAATGTGTACAATCAGATGCCCAATATGTATGTCTGTGTTTATAGAAGAGGGCTGCCTGCTGAAATAGGGCATGTCCAGTTCAATTTCACTTTCAGAGAAAGATTTTTTTTTAGTATAAGTACATCCCATGCAATTATTTTGCTTTTTGTGTTCTGAGGAATGCATTTCTTTCTTTTTTTTTTTAAAAGATTTTATTTATTTATTTATTTGAGAGAGAAAGAATGAGAGGGGGGAGGGTCAGAGGGAGAAGCAGACTCCCTGTTGAGCAGGAAGCCTGATATGGGACTCGATCCCAGGTCTCCAGGATCATGACCTGAGCCGAAGGCAGTTGCCCAACCAACTGAGCCACCCAGGTGCTCCCCGCCCCCACCCCAGGAACGCTTAGTTGTTAAATCTGGCAACCCCAGTATATAAGGAGGGAGGAAAGTATGGACAGATTGTGGATGGCAAGGGTGTATGTCACCATTCCCTCCGCCCCCCACCGACAAAGGATGAAGTTCCCCCATCTTTGTAAAATGGTATGCACCTGTGCCTTTGGAGACACCTACAGAAAGTAGAAAAAAAGATTAGGGCTACTCTTTTGTAAGCAATGTACATTATATTAAGTGAAAAGATGAATGGCAGAGTAATGAACACAGTTCAGATACTACATGGGGAACAGGAAACAATTTCCACCCTGCATAAACTTGTTGAGATTTGCATGCACTAGAGCCGAGCTGTGAGAGGGCCACATCCGCGTGGATTGCCTACTGCGCTCCGCCGCTCTCTCCTTGGGTCACCTGCGGAGGCTCCTCATCCACACTGCCCAGTTTCCTCACCTATGAAACAGGAATAAAACACCTGCCTGTTGTTCCTAATGAAGATGAACCATTTAGGAAGAGCTCCGTGTTGTCATTCACACATGATGGTCCAGTACCTCTCATGACAATTCTTAGGGTTACTAGAAAATAATTAAGGATGTAAAGAGGTAGGATTTTGAGGGAAATGGCTCTACACCCTGGTCTGCGGTAGGCAAACCACCAACAACTCAGGAGCTGGACCAAGACCCTTCTGATCCCAGGGCCTCGGTGGCGTTATCTACCGTGACAGAGCAAGGCTGGGGGTCCCGCTTCATCTGTTCACTCAGTAGCTTCAGAGCACTTGCAGCCTCAGTCCCTGGGCTAGGAGCCGGAGACACAGAGTTTGCTGGAGCTGGCTCTGCTCTCAAAAAGGGCCTAGGCTCTGGGAGATTGTGCAAATAAACCAGGTGGTAAGGGCTCTGAGGGAGTTCCTTTGGGCACATGGGGAAAGAGGAGCTAGAGAAAGGCCCCGGGGCAGAGTCTGCAAACATCTTGCAGGTCTTGGATTTTTAAAACCACTGTCCAGATGGCTCACATGTAAGGAGAGAACAGAGGCTGGGTGCCTGGTGTTGGCTTAAGGCCTGCAGGGGAAGGAGGGCGCCATGCTGAGAACACTGCCTGGGAACGCCATAGATCTACTCATCTTCTGCAGGACAGGGGGCGATGCTCGAAGCTAGGCTTGTGTTCAGACTTCAAAGGCAGAGTTGGGTGTCCATTATGCTGCTTGCTACTTGCTTTATTGAATTTTCAGAAGGAAGGGGAGGCATTAGCCTAGTGGTCTGGAACCTCCCAAACATAAAAATTAACATAAAAATGGGGAAGTCTGGCAGAAGCTGTCACAAAATCCCTCTAGAGGATATACAACCTTAATCTGGGTCATTCTCACAGGTGGAGTCCCACCAAAAGGAAACTTGTGGTTCAGACTTACACCTGAGGAAGCAAGCTCCCTTGAGTAAGAGGCCAAAGCATAGGCAATCGGAGGGCCAGTCTTCAAAGACTTCAGAAAAATAGAACTATAGGAGAGAAACCGTAACCTAAGCTAACTGGAAATGATTGAGGAAATAGAAAAGAATAAGATGCTCTGAAAAAAGAATTGGCAAATTTGAAATAGAGACAAAAAGAACTTCTAGACGTGAAAAATACAGACCCTGAACCTCAGTGGATGGGCCAAAGTCAGCAGATTAGATTTGGCTAAGAAAGAATGAACTTAGAGGTAGATTTGAAGAAATTGCCGAGAACATAGAGAAGAAAATAGAAAATGGTAAAGACATGAATTAGAATGGAAAGGCTTAAATTGCATCCCATGCGCTCCACAGAAGAGTCTGAGAGGGACGGAGGGAGGATTGGGTATTTAAGGAAATTATAGATGAAGATTTCCCAGAACTGATTAAAGACATGAATCTTTAGATTTGGGCAGGAGATATCGAGAGAGAGAGAGAGAGAGAGAGAGAGAGAGAGAGAGATTTGAGCTCGTTATTCTGAGCAGGATGAATAAAACGGAAATCTTTTAGTTACGTGTAGTGAAACCACGAATCAAAAGCAAAGGGGACCTTGAAATCAATCAAAGAAAAAAACATGTACACAGGGTGAGAGTTACATGGAGAGGGGATTGGTTAGCAGCAATAGCAGAGGAGGGAGATGGGGGGGTAGCCTTCAACGTGCCCAGGCGGAATAACGGTTAACCCAACTACCACTCAAGATTGCAGGAAAAATGGTGTCTGGGTGGCTCAGTCGGTTAAGCATCTGACTCATGAATTTGGCTCAGGTCACAATCGCAGGGTTGTGAAATCGAGCCCTCCCCCCAGCTCACACCCCCATTAGGCTCTGTGCTCGTGGGGAGTCTGCTTGAGAGTCTCTCTCTCCCTCTCCCTCTGCCACTCCCCCCACTCTCTCTCTCAAATAAATAATTTTTTTTTAAATTTTGCCTCTGCGCATTTTTTCTGAAGAAACTATTTCAGTATATGCTGTCCCAAAGAAGGGGTAAAACAAAGAGATGACCTGAACCTGAAATTTGGGAACAGAACGCCAATGCTAGAGAGAATAGAGGGACTTCCCACAGTGACAGCATTCATCAGATCTGGGGAGCCCCATGTCCCCAAATGAAATGCACAGAATACTACTATGTTTGATTATACCAAAGGAAAAATTTTCAGATCCAGTAGAAAATTTTAGGAATGATTTAGTGACAGGAACCTAGAAAGTAAAGAAAATGAAAAATTGAAGAAATGATTAACTCCAGGGAAAACCAAAAGTTATAGAAGAAAATAAATGTAATCATAATTTGTGTGGCATAGTCATAATATTTACATGGTCATAATAATGTAATGTTGAATATCGATTCAACCAGTATGGGAAGATATAGAGAAGGAGTTGTGTATAGGACAGGTGGTGTAAGAAAGAGAAATCCATATCCCTGAATCCTCGTGGATTAATATTATCTAAAGTTGAAAAAAAATACCAGTAGAAGAAGATTCTTGAAAAATATGGAGCTAAATACCAGAAGAAACAGCTAAAAAGGGGAGAAAGTAGAGTATTTGCCTCTGGGGAAAAGGTAGCTTTAAGGAGTAGTGGGGTTTGTGTAACTGGGCCACAACACACAAGTAGATTACATAATATGTTAGAAATTGATAAATGCCATAGAAAAGAGAACAGTAGAGAAAGGTAAGGGGGTGGGGAATGTGGGGTGGGGAAGGTAGCTGCGATTTTAAATGCGTTGTCAAGCGTCAACTCCACAAGAATTCTCATTTGAACAAAGACTTGAAGGAGGTGAGTGTTAGTTTTGGGAATGGGGGGCGGGGCAGGTGCCTCCAAAATTGCACCTACATCACTGAATCAAGAGAACAGCAAACACTTATTTGTCCTCTTGTCATCTTTCCACCAGAAGAAGCAGGATACGACTGGTCAGACAAGTAGAAAGGATGCAAATAATTGCGACTCCATTAGAAACATCTGGATACTATATACTTCATGTTAATTTTTAAGGGCATTTTGTTTATATTTCTGTGTCCCAGAATTTTGTTCATAAAAAATTTTAAGCCCATCAGTGATTAACTTCACTACTTATATTTACCTTTATGCTTCATAAACACAATGAAGGTACTACGGTGTAGTTGGAGAATTTGAATGTGGTGCGTATCTGTCTAGACAGATTTATTTATTAATTTATTAATTTATTTCAATGTTAGTGAGCATGCTGTGTTCAGAACTCCACAACAGCATCTTTTTGCTGGAACATGCAGCTTGTCCTGAAGTCCACAATGTCAGGAATCAAACGGGGGTCTCTGGGGCAAGGGCGGGTACTGATGACTTAAAGCGCATAGCCACGTGGGGGCTCTTGGCGCTGGGATGTGGGGATAGTTGCCGTCGCTGTTTTCACGCTGAGTGTGGAAACCTGTCCCCATTCCCACCATGACAGGAGCTGGCACTGTGGGCGTGCATGATTTCATCGTTTGGCCAACCACCCTTGGCTGGTCCCCAGCCCTCCCCAACCCTCCCCAAACCCATCCCATGAAACCCTTGATGAGAAATGCCCTGTGTGAGCTCACAAATGCTCTCCAGGCCACTGTGGCTCCCTGCTTGGCTGCTGTCCCTGCCGTCCTGGGACTGGAGGGGGTCTAGACTTCACGGAGCCAGTCCTTGGGGACTTACCTGCCATGGGGCAAAAGAGGGAAGCACAAACTCTGGGCTGGTCTGTGAACAGGAATGATGACAACACATACCTTGACGCATGGTTTTGAGGGTGAAATGAGAGACTGTGTATGAAAGGTGTCCAAGGATGGGAGACGGGAGGAGATGCCCCAAGGAGAGGATTCCAGTGGTCAGCTTTGAGAACCATCTTCGCTGGGCATTGTTCTCCTCAGGGATCGCTATGCTTGGTACAGTGATATCATGGCAGAGGCATTTCTCTTCCCAGACAGAAATTACATGGTGCCGTTGTGCATACTTCTCGGTGGTGCCTTGAGAAGGATCCTGTGGTCAGAGTGGACCTGAGTCCCAGGAGATGTGATCATCGAGACTGCTACCTCCCCAAGTGCCTTGTGTTTGGGTGGGAGTTGGTTGTTCTGACCGCATGCAATTGTATCAAATGAGTAGTCTCTGGATGAGATTCAAGGCCTGGAATATCTGTGTTTGTGTTTGGGGTCAACTCCAGGCCTGGCTGGGCGGCAAAGGCAGGGGATGTCCTGTTGGGTCCTGCTTGGCTGGCATGCAAGGGAGGGGAAGCATGTCATTAAGCTCACGGGTGAGAGGCTCTCAGTGTCCTGTCTGCATGGTGGCCTCCGTGCCTTCCCCTCCCATCCTTCCATCTCAAGTCCATTTTCACACACTTATTAAAGCACCTGCAATCAGCAATCCCAGCTTCCCTCCTTGTCTCCACACAGACATTATCCCAGAGCCCCAAAGGGGGCATCTCAGGGTCAGTGTTCAGGGGCCTTTGAGCTCAATCATAGAATGGCCACTTTGGGGGCTGCCGGATGCTGCATCATGGGACAGAGGACAAATAGTCCAATCTTTTGTTGTCACTTGTGGGGGGGTGAAAGAGAAAAAACTCATACCATGAGCATCCATTATCTGAATAGGGTGCACTTACTGGGCATGAGCCAAAGGGCAGGAAAAAGATAAGGTGGGCACCTCTACTCCGATGTTACGGAGTAGAGGACACCGTCGGGGCTGAGTTTCCCCTGATCCCAGTTTGCTTTACAGGATATGGTAGACAAGGGATAGGCCATAGTATTTTCCACTTTATTTTATTTATGATAATTGACTTGACAGCCAAATGGCCTGTAAGCACCAGGTTCAGTGACGATACTCCCCAATAAAATCAAGTCTCTGCTCACAGAAGCAAAGCCTGAAGTTCAGGCTCCCAAGATACAGTCTCACCACAGAGGTGAGCAGGGGTGTGGGGCTCGATCCCACCACCCCGAGATCACGACCTGAGCCAAAATCACGAGTTGGACGTTCGACCGACCAAGCCACCCAGGCACCCGATCTTGATTCCCGAAGGACATCGCCACTATACATTGAATTCTGGGTTGGCGGTTATTTTTCCTTGGGGTGCATTGAAAATGTCTGCCCTGTGCAGAATCTGGTACAAAGTGCGAGGTCATTTGAATCGGTGCTCTCTGAACGCAGTCAGTCATTTTCCTCGGGCTCCTCTCTGCAGTTTCTCCTTATCTTTGGTTTGCAGCAATTGGATAATTATGCCTAGGTATCATTTTCTTCATATTTATTCTGCTTGGGGTTTGCCCAGCTTCTTGTATCTTTACATTTTATGTCTTTTGCCAATTCTGGAAAATTCCAGTAGTTTTTGACAAATATTTTTCTGCCCCATTCTTTCTTCTTTTAGTTCTTTGATTAAATATTTGTTAACTACCCCCTCCCCAAGTCCCTGGGGTTCTGATTTCCCCTCTCCCCCTCTGGCTTCCAGATCGGATGAATTCTATTGCTCTAGCTTCAAGTTCACTAACTTCCCTCTGGACCTCCTATCTGCTGTTAATTTTTAATTTCAGATATTGTATTCCTTGATTTTTAGCATTTCCCTTATTTTTAAAAAAATAGCTTTTATTTACCTGCTGAGATTTCCTATCTGCTTATCCATTGCAGGCATTTTTCCTTTACATTGTTAATCATGGCTACATTAGCTGTTTTCAAATCCTCCGCTAACTACCTTCGGGCCGTCTTGGCGTTGGACCCTACAGACGTTCTTTCTTGTGAGAGTGGGTTCTGCCTGCTGGCTTCTCAGCTTGTCGAGCAGCTTGGCAATCAAATCTTGGACACTGTGACTATTATGTTTAGAGACTCTGGAATCTGTGATATTGTCTGAAAAACTCCACATTGGTGTATGTGTGTGTCCGTGTGTGCCCGTGTGTGTTTTAAGCAGGCAATTGACTGATTGAATGCAAATGCGACTCTGAGTCCCAGATCCCAGTACAGGTTTCCTTGTGTGGCTGTTTCCATGCACCTTGTGCTGCTCTCACACTCTCCTCTCGCAGAGCCCCCCATTTGTAGTTAATATGGAAAGGAATGGCCATCCCATCCACTACTGGGCAGTATTGGAAGTGGGAATTCCCCTGCTTCTGTCTTGAGTCCCCACCAGTGTCGTCTTGTTAAAAATTAAGCATTTCATTTATTTATTATTGTCTTGTGTTTATTTGATTGAAGTAGAGTTGACACACAACGTGACACACAGCGTCAGGTGTGTGAGTCTGTGGGGTGTACTAGGGTCACCCCAGGGTGGCTATCCCCTCTGGCCACCACACAGCGCCATTACCACACCATGGACTTCAGTCCCCATGCTGTGCCTTGCACCCCCGTGATGCCTCCGCTCCATAAAGGGAAGCCTGGTCTCCCCCCTCCCCTCCATCTATTTGCCCACCCCCCTCTCCTCTTCCCTTCTGGCAACCTTCAGTTTGTTCTATGTATTTTCAGTCTGACTCTACTTTTTGTTGGTTTGTTCATTTGTTTTGCGTTTTAGATTCCACATACAAGGGAAACCTTCTGGCATTTCTCTTTCTCTGACCCACTTATTTCACTTAACATCATTCCCTGAAGATCCATCCACGTGGTTGTAAATGGAAAGATCCCATTCCTTTTTACGGCTGAGTCCTATCCTCGTGTGTATTTATGTAGACCGTATCTTTTTTATCCATTCATCTATCCATGGACCCTTGGGTCACTTCTGTAGCTTGACAGATGGAGATAAAACAGCAGTAAACACGGGGTGCATGTATTTTCTTGAATTAGTATTTTCATTTTCTTTGGGTAAACACCCAGAAGTAGAATTTCTGGATCATACGGCAGTTCTGTGTTTAATTGTTTGAGGACCCTCCGAACTGTTCTCTGCAGTGGCCACAGCGGTTTGCATTCGACCAGCAGGGAACAAGGCTTCCTTTTTTCCGTGTCCTTGCCACATTGTTCACAGCCCACACCTGCCCTGCTCCCTCACACCGCAGCAGCCACACTGACCTCCTTGCTGTTCAGTGAACTGTTTCGCACACTCCCATGACAGGAGGCCATTCACTTGGCCTGGAAGCTTTCTACCCCCAGAACTTCATGGACAGCTCCTTCACTTCACTCAGTGGGGTCTTTCCAGGCCACCCCACAGAACATTTCTGCTTCATTCTGCAATATTTCCCACTCCACTTCCATCCTGGCTTTCTCCTTTATTATACTATATATTTGCTCTATTTATTATTACTTTTTAATCTATCTTTCATCAAGCAGACTGTAACTCCATGAGGGACGGTGTTTTTGTCTGCCTGTTTCCTCTTATATCTGCAGTGACCGAGACATGGCTTGGGATGGATGAGGCAGGCTCTCAGGAAAAACATAGAAAGTGAACACCCGTGCCCATCCATACCCCACACACTAGCTCATTTGTTTCTGCCACATCAGCTACACCTCCTCCTTCTCCTCTCCTATTGGTACCTATGGGCTCATATTACTTTCATCATCTTATTTCTATCATTTTAATAGGATTTGAGGAAGGTACAGAATTAAATGTTTGTGTTCAAGTCTCCATATTGAACCAGAAAACCCAGTGATTCATCCCACTTCTTTGACACAGTCTTTCCCTTAGCTTCTTTGGAAACATGCCGATCTCCTAATAATCTGAGCACTGACTGAGCCAAAATGCTGAGGTCCTACACTGAAGAGACATGGGGGAGGGAAGAAGTGGGCGAACGCAGTGTGGCCGGGCTGGTGTTGGGCTGAACACTCATCTTTCATGATAAAAAGTCAGCAAATAGTTCCTGGAATTGGGAGGTCACAACGTAGAAGCTTAACCATTTTATGTAGAAATACAGAGGGATGGACTGGAGGGAATGGCGGCTGGGGAACCGGAGGAGGCTGGTGGCAGACACTGACTTGTGTTGAACCCATCTGCTTTGTGCTGCTGAGTGCGTCGCTCCAGTTCCTTCCTGGGGGCCTCTCAGCCCTCCGTGGCAGTACAGTGGGCCTGGGAAAGCGCAGAGGCCGCATGCAGTCACACAAGGATGCCCGGGAATGGCCAGAGTGGAAATGTCATTAGGAGAATAAACTCTGTCATCTCTCATTCTGGGGACACTTGCAGGAACATTGGGCTGTTAATGGAAGGCGATTCAGATCAGACCACACTGACTTATTTTCCCTCAACGGTAGCCTCATTGGTGGGAAGGAAAACCCAGATGTAAAGACATCCTGGGGCGTGTGGTGAGAGAACTCTGCTGTTTCTCCCTCCGACAACACTTCCAGCACATGTGCACCTGGTCAGGTGGAGAGGACCACACAAGAACTTCCAAACAGGGTCCATACACCTGCCCTGAAGTCAGCTAGGAACATTGCCGAACTGCACAGTTTCTCTTCCTTTGCAATTCCTTCTTGATTGTTTTTCTACCATTATGTTCAGGGCACTGTCCCTTTTTAGTTAAAATTAAGCAAAACTAGATTATTTATTTACTCAACACCCTGTAGATGACAGCTGGGGCTTTGTTGATATCTTCTCGTCTGTTCTTAAATTTTATTTTACTTCATTTTATTTTATTTTATTATTTTATTTTACTAACTTTTCTAAGCAGAGACTTGACCTTCCAGGTTACATTTCAATTTTAAATTAAATTTGGTCTTTCTAGGGGCACCTGGCTGCCTCAGTTGGTGGGACACATGACTCATTTTTTAAAAATTGTTTAAATTCAATTATTTAACATATAATGTAGTATTAGTTTCAGAGGTAGAGTTTAGTAATTCATAAGTTTTATATAACACCCAGTGCTCATTACACCAAGTCCCCTCCTTAATGTCCGTCATATACCCTCTAGTTCCATCCAATGTCATTGAAAATGGCAAGATTCATTCCCTTTGATGACTGTGTAATATTTCTCTCTCTCTCTCTCTCTCTCTCTCTCTCTCTCTCTGTGTGTGTGTGTGTGTGTGTGTGTGTGTGTGTACATAGCACATCCTTATCCATTCATCTGTCAGTTGACACTTGGGCTCTCTCCATAGTTGACTACTATGGACATTGCTGCTATAGACATTGGGGTGCATGTGCCCCTTTGGATCACTACTTTTGTATCTTGGGGGAAACACCCAGTAGTGCACTTGCTGGGCCATAGAGTAGCTCTATTTATAACTTTTTGAAGAACCTCCATGCTTTTTTCCAGAGTGGCTGCCCCAGCTTGCATTCCCACCAACAGTGTAGGAGGGCTCCCCTTTCCCCGCATCCTCACCAACATCTGTCATTTCCTGACTTGTTAATTTTAACCATCTGACTGGTGGGAGGTAGTATCTCACTGTGGATTTGATTTGTATTTCCCTGATGCCAAGTGATGTTGAGCACTTTTTCATGTGTCTGTTGACCATTTGTGTGTCTTCTTTGCAGAAATGCCTGTTCATTTTTTCATTTCTTCGTGTCTTCCCCAATTTCTTTCATAATGTCTTCTGCCCATTTCTTGACTGAATTATTTGTTCTTTGTGTGTTGAGTTTGATAAATGCTTTATAGATCTTTGATACCAGCCCTTTATCTGATATATCATTTGCAAGTATCTTCTCTCATTCTGTTGGTTGTCTTTTGGTTTTGTTGACTATTTCCTTTGCTGTGCAAAAGGTTTGATCTTGATGATGTCCCAATGGTTCATTTTTTCCTGTGTTTCCCTTGCCTCCGGGACATGTCTAGAAAGAGGTTGCTGTGGACAAGGTCACAGAAGTTGCTAACTCTGTTCTCTAGGATTTTGATGGATTTCTGTCTCTTTCACTCATTTGAGTCTATTTTTGTGTGTGGCATAAGAAATTGTCCAGTTTCATTATTCTGCATGTGGCTGTCCAATTTTCCCAACACTAGTTGTTGAAGAGACTATTTTTTTCCATTGGACATTCTTGCTTGCTTTGTCAGAGATTAGTTGACCATAGAGTTGAAGATCCATTCTGGGTTCTCTATTCTGTTCCATTGATCTATGTGTCTGTTTTTGTCCCAATACCATACTGTCTTGATGATCACAGCTTTGTAATAGAGTTTGAAGTCTGGAATTGTGATGCTGCCAACTTTGATTTTCTTCTTCAATATTCCTTTAGGTACTTGGGGTCTTTTCTGGTCCCCTACAAATTTTAGGATTGTTTGTTCCAGCTCTGTGAAAAATATTGATGGTATTTTGATAGGGATTGCATTGAATGTGTAGATTGCTCTAGGGAGCAAAGACATTTTAACAATATTTGTTCTTCCAATCCATGAGCATGCAACATTTTTTCATTTCTTTGTGTATTCCCCAATTTCTTTCATAATTGCTGTATAGTTTTCAGAGTACAGACAGACCCTTTACCACTTTGGTTAGATTTATTCCTAAGTATCTTATGGTTTTTAGGAGACACATAACTCTTGATCTCAGGGTAGTAAGTTTGAGCCCCACATTGGGCATAGAGCCTACTTTTAAAAAGTATTTAACCTTTCTGTAAAGTTTAACCTTTCTGTAACCTTTCTTAAACTTTTTGAACTAATCTCTTCACTTATTTTGTATAAATGTAAAAATTATGAATATTTAAAAATATCAAACAAACAAAAAATCTGTTCACTCACTACTCAGCTTTAAAAAAAATATTAGGGTGCCTGGGTGGCTCATTCAGTTAAATGTCTGCCTTTGGCTCAGGTCATCCCAGGGTCCTGGGATCGGGCCCTGCATTGGGCTTTCAGCTCAGTGGGGAGTCTGCTTCTCCCTTTTCCTCCCACCCTCGCTCATGCTCTCTCTTGCAAAAATAAATAAAATCTTAAAAAATAATAAAATAAAAATAAAAAGGAAAACATTAGAAACAGCAGAAGTCTCCTCTCTCCCTGCTCTTCACATGTAACTATCTAACAACTCTTCTGGATTTGGAGTTTTATTATTCCTTTGCATGGCTTTTAAACATTACTTCATAAACATGGGCCTGGAAAAGTGTATAATGTTGGTTTTGTATGTTGCTAATCCTTGCATAAATGGAGTTAAAATGTATATATTTCTACAGTTTATTTCCCCCTCAGACTTATGTTTCTGAGATTCGCCCACAGTCAAACATGCAGCTCTGGTTCACTTGTTTTAATTGCTGAAAGTCAGCTAATTGTATGAATACACCTCAAGTTGTTAATTCATTCTCCCAGGAATTAGGATTTAGAACTTCCTTTTTTTTTTTTTTGTCATGGGAAATAGTATCATAATAAAACGCTTCAAAAGGAGATTAGATTTTTGCAAGGATACTGTCTGAAACAAGAAGAGAACACTATAACAAAAGACTACTCCAAGAACAGAAATGCACTCTTGGAAATTAAAAATGTGATAGCAGAAATGAAAAAACCTACTGAATAGAAATCTTGGAAGGAAAAATCGAGGAAAGTAGGAAAGAAAGAAACAAAGAAACAATCTTTTTAAACTTTTTAAAAGTTTTATTTATTTGTTTGTTTGTTTGTTTGTTTATTTGAGATAGAGAGAGGGAACACAAACAGGTGGAGTGAGAGAGGGAGAAGCAGACTCCCCATGAGCAGGGAGCCCGATATGGGGCTTGATCCCAGGACCTTGGGATCATGACCTGAGCTGAAGACAGATGCTTAGTCAACCGAGCCACCCAGGGACACTTCAAGGAAATAATTTAACCAAGATTTCCAGATTGAAAGGACATCAATTTGCCAAGCTTCCAAGTGCTCAACACACACACACACACACACACACACACACACACACACACACACACACCCCAGACCAGAAGGCATTTGGTGTGAGATTTCAGAGTCCCTGGGACAAGAATAGCTCCTGTTGATTTCCAGAGAGGAAAAATACTACAGGTTTTCCTAAAAATAATTAAGAGCAAGAATGGATTAGGCTTTTTGATAAAAACACTGGAGATTAAAAGAGAGAGGAGAAAATCTTTCTACATTTCTGAGGGAACGCGGTATTCAGCATGGAATTCTTCCTGTGGCCAACCTGCTAATTAAGGACGGGTGTTGCACAACTGTGGGCACAACTCTGGGATGCCTGCTGGGAACTCCGATAGGGCCCCTGCCTAGGTGGAGATGCGAACCTGGCACTCAGGAGGAGCCCTGTGAACTGAGGAAGGAACCCAGCTCTGGGGCTCCCGAATGGTCAGAGCTTCCCAAGAACGAACAGCAGGGCCCAAGGACAAGCCTCCATGGAGGCAAGAGGAAGGCCAGAGAGCGGGGTGTCCCGCAGAGCCAGGGGGAGCCCGGGGCTGTAAGACAGAGGATGGAGAGCTCAGAAGCAGGTGGTCCAGGAGGAGGCTGGGGGCCATCTGTAGGACAGAGCTCTGTGATGTCTGGTGCTGCCAGGGGCACATGGAGCCCGGGGCAGGGGCCTGGTCACTGGAACTAGCGACATGGGACCCCTGGTCACTTTATCTCAGCATAGTTATGGCAACAGAAGCTGCACTGGCAGGGATTTAAGAGAGGGAGGAGAGGCTGTAGGCGGTGAGTGTAGAGAACTGGTCTATTTCTGTGTTCCCAGGAGGCAGGAGTGTAGTTGTCCCTCTAGGAAGGTGGGGGAAAGCAGGCCCTCTGCAGAGACAGCAGTGGCTCCCAGGACACTGGGGGAGGGGAAGGTTGTCCTGGGCAGTGTCCGAATACATCACAGCTCTTGGTCACTCCAGCCCCAACTACACAGATCTCGCTTGGGGTTCTGAGCAGCTCTCTTTACAGAGAACTCTATACGGTATCCTCAGGCATGCCATAAGCTCATTCACATTTTCCCGGTGAAAGGTGCCTCCACATCTCTTCCACTGATGGCCATATGGGAAAGAGAAAAGGAAGAAGAGGACTCAGGAAAAGCACGCCGTTCAGCAAGAAGGGAATGGAGTAATTAGGGTAATTAGGGCAAAGGGGAAATCTGACCTCACGGAGCCCAGCGGGATCTGGGGTTTGGGGCTTGCCCGCCAGTCAAGGCAACGCTACTGTTTCATGACACAAAACTTTGGACCTAGCATCAGTTTGGAAGAGGGATCGAAGTTCACATTTTAATTCAAACATCACTGATGTACACAGCGATAAAAACAAAACAAAGCCTGCCTTACTTAAAAACACACAGCTGGGCTTTTCCACCCTGGGCGGCCGCCCACCCCCACCAAAGCAAACCTGGCTTCTGCAGGGTGAACTTTCAGGAAGCCAGATGGTAGCGATCCTTACTTTGTCCAAAATTACTCCTTGTACCTTCTACCTGGAACCTCACTCAGGCTTCTCGGTGTAAATGGGAATGTTGGTCCCTTTAAAAATGTTACAAGCGATTATTTGGCAACATTAAAAATTTGTGAACAAGGGCAAAGGACCACATGAGAAACATCTCTGTATCCATACCCAGTTAAATAATAAAACGCTTCAGACACAGGCCGCTCTCCGAACACTGGTCGCCTTCCCACCAGGTCAGCGCTGGACTCAGTGTGATGTTTACTTCTCCCTACGTTCTTTATAGTTTTACCACGTCTGTCTGGATCCCAGAGCAAACCGTAGGATGATACTAAAATAGAATAAATGCTATCCTGCAGGTAAGAAATCTGTGACTTACCGATTTTACCAAAAGTGTAAGCCCTCATGAGGTGTTTGTAAACTTCATTTCCTGTCTATGTATACTTCTACTCTCTTCTTTTTTATTGTTATTATTACTGCATGAAGAGTTGTCATGAAAGTACCCCAATTTAGGGACGCCAGGGTGGGCTCTGTTGCTGGAGCATCGACTCTTTTTTTCAGCTCAGGTTGTGATCTCAGGGTCGTGAGATCAAGCCCTACGTCAGGCTCCAAGCTCCGTGCAGAGTCTGCATGGGATTCTCTCCCTCCCTCTGTCTCTCCCCCCCTCAAGAAAACAAAGAGAAAGAAAATACCCCAATTTATTTATTCATTTGCCTGTGATTGGATGTTTTCATTTTTCTGCTCTTGCCAACACTATTACCATAAACCTAAAGTTATGTCTCCTTGCACATATGGGCAAGAGAACCTTTTTTCCACAGCACCAGTCTGTGGGCATCCTGGCACCAATGGTCCTTAAGACAGTTTAATTTTTACTTTTATTATTTTTTTAAAAATTTATTTATTTATTTGACACAGAGAAATACAGCTGGAGAGAGAACACAAGCAGGGGGAGTGAGAGAGGGAGAAGCAGGCTTCCCACTGAGCAGGGAGCCCAATGTGGGGCTCGATCCCGGGTCCCCGGGATCATGACCTGAGCTGAAGGCAGTTGTTTAACGACTGAGCCACCCAGGCGCCCAACCTAAGACAGTTTCAGAAAAATCATGTTTTTTCCCACATTTTTAACATAGGCATCTAAAATTCTTTATCATAAGTTTAAATGCTAGCTTGAATCATATGAATTTGCCATATTTGTAGGTTGAAAATGGAGTATTAACAATGTCATATGGTTCCAATTTATAGTTACAAAGAAAGTCATGTCTGGTTATTATAAATAACATGTAAAAATAAACTGCTTTGCATTCACTTTTCCAGATGTAGCCAATGGGCTCTAAATATCACAGTAACTTAATACTTGTTATGATCCACTTTAAAAATACGCCAATAAACTCTTCCTTGATAAACCAAAATTTTATGTAGATATTTTTTTCTTGTTTGTTTTCTATTTCCATTCCACTTAGCTCATGAAAACTCTGTTAAGGTACTTTTCATCTGGCTTCTCCTAGGGTTCACCCAATTGTATTTTTCTGTAACAAAAATATGGGCGTAAATTGAAATATTAACATTTTCAAGTTTCCTATGATAGGAAGGTTCTAAGTGCTACAACTCCCTTCTGCTTTGGGTCGTGACAGCAACAATCATTAGTGTACACTTCACCAAAGCCACAGAAACATCATGAAGACTCTGAGAAATACTTATTATGTAGAATAAGAGGGATTTGATTGGAATGACAGCACACTAAGGTTGATGGGACTTCATTTGTCTTCAGTTACTCCACGGATGAAGGTCACTTCTTACTTGGATAAGTCGGGATTCAACATCAATCGTCTCCATCTTCTCTGTCGTGGACGTGAGCTCTGAGCAGCTTTGCTGGTGTAAGCAGATGGGAATAGAACATTTCTGAGAGTGACGTCTCTAAATTCTATGAACGTTCCCCAAGTTATACCAAATGCACCACAGATCAGGGAATATCGATCAGAGAAAATTGTTTTCGATGCTGCATGTGCTGACACTTTGGTTGGGTCCTTGTCCAATTGTGTCGACAGCAAAGAACTGGAAATCACATGGCTTCATTTTTGGGAGTCATTTTCTTATTCGGTTTGGAGAAGCCTGCCAAAAGGTTTCATTAGGATTTTCAACTGAGAGTTAACCCGAGACTTCCTATACTGATAAAGATTTGGGAAAACGACAACACTGTTGATTTTGATCCTCTGATGGAATAGGCCACGATTTCCCATTATCGTGTGTGGTCACCACGCTGGTGTGGAACCTCAGGCGTTACCAATAGAACACGGTGAAAAAAGAAGTTGAGGATACAGTTAAATAAACAAAACAAAACAAAAAGAACACAGTTAGCTTGCAGGAAGAAGCGTCTGCAACCTAATTGACAAAGTCAGTCTCTATTTTCATATTAATCATCCAAATGACGCTTAAGTTCTGTCACAAACAGGTTTGACCTTGTTTTTCCTTTGAACATCTATGTTGCCTTGCACACCTCTCACAGACCTCTCCCTTCTGAGTTTACGGAACTTTTGTAACTGAGCTCATGTGACTCACGGAAGTTGATCCCGTTTCCACACACCACACTTTTAAAAGGTATATCAACCCCTGGGCTTGATAATACTTGTCATGTGTGGTACGCCCGCCGTATTACGTGTTTACAATTATTATTATTAATTTCCTCCCCCTTGGCCACCGTCCCCTGTAGACGGGGTACTTTCCCCAGCCCCTGATCGTGGACTTGGCTGACCCTTGTTCGGGCTCCCTGGGGGTGGGAGGCGTGAGATGGGCTCTGCCTACTGCAGGTCCCTTAGCCCTCTCCGTCCTGCCCTCTGCCACGAGAGCTGAACGTCCCCGGGGGGGTCTGCTTCCTCAGCCCAGGTCTCAGAGCGGGAGAGCATGCCACGTGGACCCCCAGTCCTGAAGAAGGGTGTGGGGCTGCCCACAGCCGGGGAGCAGAGCCGCTGACCACAGCCAGTCATTCCGCAGTGGAGTATATATTTGTTGTTGCAAACCTAACCTGCGGGGAGTTGACCCACACTCTCTTCTAAAGGCCACACCCGATATTCTGCACATACCAGGCCCTGGCTTTTTAGCAACCAAGGTGTGTTTGCAAACAAAACAATGATTCTCAGTTAATTGTGGAAACAAGTAACACCCATTCTTGCGACTGAGCGGTTGGAGAAACCCGACCCAGAGAAATGTTAGCAAATGTTAAATACTGTGCCCAGATCGGTGCTAACAGACTCAAACCGATATCCAAAGTGTAGGAAAACCTACTCACCAGCGGCTTCCGCAGGCATGTTCCAATCTCGCCGGCAATGCCATTTCTTGGCTCTGACTGTGAACTGGGAGGGACTGCACCCACCAGTCTAAAGTATGGTTTTTATTTACTGCAATTTTAAGAGGAAGTTTTAAAATTTTGAAATAGTTGGATTCATGAGGATTTGCAAAAATCGTCCGGAGGCTTCCCCAGCGTCGCCCTCCAGGCAGGCCCTGAGCGTTTCCAAAGCGGAGATCGATGCCGGAGGCCTGCCACCAGCTCAGCCGCGGACCGTATCTGGATGGGATGATTCGTACACGCACACACAGTGTGTGTGTGTCGGTGAAGCTTCAGCGCACTTGTAGATTCATGTGTCCATCACCATAATTAGGACAGAGAACATTCCATCCCCTTTTCAGAGCCACACCCGTCCCCAACCCAGGTCCAGGCAGCTACTGGTTCCTTCTCCCTCACAAAGTCTTTATTTGTAGTATGTTAAGTAAAAGGGGCAGGGCGCCTGGGTGGCTCAGTGGGTTAAAGCCTCTGCCTTCGGCTCAGGTCATGATCTCAGGGTCCTGGGATGGAGGCTCTGCACTGGGCTCTCCGCTCAGCAGGGAGCCTGCTTCCTCCTCTCTCTGCCTGCCTCTCTGCCTGCTTGTGATCTCTCTGTGTATCAAATAAATAAATAAAATCTTAAGGAAAAAAAAAAGTAAAAGAGGGCACCTGGGTGGCTCAGTGGGTTGAAGCCTCTGCCTTCGGCTTGGGTCATGATCTCAGGGTCCTGGGATCGAGGTCCACATCGGGCTCTCTGCTTGGTGGAGAGCCTGCTTCCTCCTCTCTCTCTGCCTGCCTCTCTGCCTACTTGGGATCACTCTGTCAAAAAAAAATCTTAAAAAAAAGTAAAAGAGACAAGACTGTGTGCAGCTTTTTGAGACAGGTGTGGTTTCCTTTTTTTTCTTTCTCCCACTCAGCATCATCCCCTTGCGATCCATCCAGCTCTGCTCTTTGTGACTGCGGAGTGGTTTTCCACTTTGGGATGGACGGTAGGCTGTTCGCCCCTCACCTGCAGAAGGACAAGTGGATGGTTTTAGTTTGGGCCTAGTGTGCATCCCATTGCTGTGAACGTTGACACAGGCTGGTGTGTGACTATGTGCTCGTTTCTCCAGGACAGAGCTGCTGGGTTGTACAGGAAACATAGGACGTCATATGAGACAATTGAACTCTTTCTCAGAGTGTCGGAGCTATTCTCCAACTCCCAGCAGTGCGTGAGGGGGACCCTGGAGCCTCACGACCTCGTCAATCCTTGCCCAGCTCCTATTTCTCATTCTTATTTCAGAACCACTTTAAACTAAAGCCAGCATGCATTGTCTTTATCATCAACAAGTGGGTTTGAAATCACATCACACCGACACACAACACCCAGCCTGTGCTTTCAAAGCCCTCCCCACTCCTTACCACTAAGGGCCAAATGCCCAGCAGACATCTCAGGTGACAAAAATATCAATTTTTGTCTCTGTCACTTACAATCTCAATCACAAACGGCCACATTGTGGGGGGCATTTTTACTTGACACGTTCCTTTCGGCCAGTTTAACCAATGATATTCCTGATACTACTGATACAAGCATGACTGAGAACTCGGTTAACACGGCACCCTATCTGGTCGCTAGACCATGAAAACCTGCCCTTTGTAAGCCACCCCGTTTGATTTCCTTGACAAATAGAGTTGGAAGCAAGTATATCTTGGGGGGCGTGGGCGTGTCCAGCCCTCGTGAGCTGCCGTGCTTCCGCCCACCCCGACAGGAGAGCGCAGGAAATGCCTCTCTGTCCTCTTTTCAATTCCTGCAGAGTTATTTTGACTTTATTAGTCTCATCTTCCAAATGTTCCTGTATGTGTCCTAACAATTCACATTTCCCAGATCCGTTTTGGAAGGCTCATTGTGACATACCTATTTTCAGTTGTTAATACTTCCAACTGACCGTGGATAACACTCCTTCCCTCCTATGGTCTGACCTGTTCTGTTTTGTTTTTTCTTTTTAAGATTTTATTTATTTGACAGAGAGAGAGCACAAGCAGGGGGAGCAGCAGAGGGAGAGGGAGACACAGGCTTCCTATCGAGCAGGGAGCCTGATGCAGGGCTCGAAACCAGGACCCCGGGATGAGGACCCGAGCCAAAGACCCATGCCCCACCAACTGAGCCAACCAGTCACCTCTATATTGTCGCTTGTGACAGAATTTGCTCATCAGTGATTTCTGCCTCTTCTCTCCATGTATAGAGTGCAGTGGTGTCTGACGAAGAGGCAGATTCATTTGAAGAAGTGAACTTGGCATCAGCGGTGTTGTGCTGTGGGTATCCGTGAGAGCATTCTAGTCTTTGCCCTGGGCGATGCTAACTTGTATGAGGTTTCCGGAGCTCACCGTCATGACCCTGTGAAAACATGAAGTTTGCTTTTACATTCTTATTAACACTCACTTTTTCTCATAAAAAATAAACAGGCATACTTTTGGGGGGTGTTTTGCAAATCATTTGGCTCAGTAGACAGTTTTGTAAATCAACAGCGCTGCTGGAGAGATGGCATGGAGGACTCAGCATGGCCCCATGTCTCACTCTAAGCTTTGAGATGGTCGTACCTGACCTTGAGCATTGAACAGCTGTTACTCCATTTGTACAATTTCTGGAGTCTGCTTTTATGAGAAATTGCATCTGTCACCTTAGTGTATCTAAGAGAATTCTCATCTCTCGTTCATCAACAACCCCATTTCAGTTTATTAGAAATCTCCCCACGGGGGGCACCTGGGTGGCTCAGTTGGTTGGGCGACTGCCTTCGGCTCAGGTCATGATCCTGGAGGCCCGGGATCGAGTCCCACATGGGGCTCCCTGCTCGGCAGGAAGCCTGCTTCTCCCTCTCTCACTCCCCTGCTTGTGTTCCCTCTCTCCCTGTGTTTCTTTCTGTCGAATAAATAAAATCTTTAAAAAAAAAAAAAAAAGAAATCTCCTCACAGGTTGGTAAATTTTCCAAAAATCTAAATTGCAGGCAACTGGGTGGCTCAGTTAGTTAAGCAACTACCTTCAGCTCAGGTCATGATCCTGGAGTCCCGGGACCAAGTCCTATGTCAGGTTCCACACTCGGTAGGGGATTTGCTTCTCCCTCTGACCTCTCTCTTTCTCATTCTCGGTCTCTCTCAAATAAATAAATACAATATTTAAAAAAATTTAAAATGTGTGCAATACCAGCTAATCGGGATCAGAAAGTAACAACTGCAAATTGAAACTGAGAACAAATTGATGAAACACACCTAAATAAAAAAAAAAAATGTTAGGGCGCCTGGGTGGCTCAGAGGGTTAAGGCCTCTGCCTTTGGCTCAGGTCATGATCTCGGGGTCCTGGGATTGAGGCCTGCCTCAGGCTCTCTGCTCAGCAGGGAGCCTGCTTCCCCCTCTTTCTCTGCCTGCCTCTCTGCCTGCTTGTGATTTCTCTCTCTCTGTCAAATAAATAAATAAAATCTTAAAAAAAATGTTATACCAATAAGTAGACTTTTACTACCTCAGTTTTAAGATTAAAATTATATTAAATTATTTGGACAGGGATTAAGATTGTATTACACATTTACAGATGGCATATCATTTTGACTAAATATTCCCAAATAATTTTAATTTTGTGTATATCAGTACATGCTTTTAGTTAGGGAACTATTTATTTTTATGACCAAGAAATGTGTTCTAATATTTGAATTTATAATTTGAGAAACATTATTTAGAACAATCCCAATGATGGATACTCAAAGCAGCCACATCATGATACCTAATATAGTTAATCCATTTATTGATAAGTCATCAATACAAGGTATGAAAGGACATGCCCTTTTTCATTACTTCATTTGTTTCCGTGCAATGTAATAGGTCAAAAGTCTAAGTTCTTTGTAAGTGGGAGTTTGACAAAAAAAAAAGAAAGAAAGAAAAGAGTATTCTTTTGGTAAAGACATTTGCATTTGAAAATCAAACATTTAGGGGCGCCTAGGTGGCTCAGTCTGTTAAATAGCCACCTTCCTTCCACTTGGGTCATGATCCTGGGGCCCTGGAATCCAGTCCCCAGTTGGGCTCCCTGCTCAGCGGGGAGTCTGCTTGTCCCTCTCCCTCTCCCCCTTCTGGAGCACTCACTCTCAAAGAAATAAAATCTTTAAACAAATCAAAACTTTATGTTTGGCTTTTGAGAATAACTAAAATACATGAATAAAAAATGAGAAATAATCTTATTCCTTTTAGATAATATCATCAAACTGTTCTTATGTGATTAACTTACTTAATGAAGGGAAAAATCTCTCTAAGGCTGAAACTACTTGGTCTAGGCTCTGAGTGCACACACATGGGAAGGAAGGAAACACAGGGTAAGATATGCTGGCAGTAGGGTCTGGGGGACCTCCTTGAATGGGGGGGTCACAGGGAAAGTCATGCACCTGATGATGGAGATGTTGTTTGGGGATCACACATCCAGGCTGGGAAAAGTTGGGAAAGCAGGGATCCGGGGCTCCAGCACGGGGGCAGTGACCACTAAGGAGCAGTCCAGGGTTCAGCTGGGTGAGACTCCCCAACAGTGAGCTGCAGAATGAGACAGACCGGTCAGGCAGAGGAGAGGGGAGGGAAGAAGAAAGTGGCAGAGAAAGTATTGTTTGCATCCCTGCGTCTCGAGCGCAGACCGAGTTGGCGCAGACTAGGAGCCCCAGTACCTGTATGCAGTCCGCTCGCAGAACGAATGAACCATCGGCGGTCTCAGTGCAGCCTTGGTCAAGTCCCTTCCTCTGCGAACCCCCGTTTCCCTCTGCGAGAACTGGCAATAGCAGCCTCTGTCGGGGGGGGGGGGGGGCGTGGCGGGCCGCTGGTGTCCGCTGGAGGGCGAAAGGCGCTCAGTCTGCGGAGGAGGACCGCGGCCGGGCCCCTTTGGGATCGCGGGAGAGCGCGTGGAATACGCGGGACGCGAGAGGGCGCGCGGGGGGCAAGGGGTCCTGTGCCCAGAGCAGCGCGGACGCGTCTGGGAATCTTGGGGTGACCCGCGGGCGCAGGGCCTGCGGCGCCGAGGGCGCGGGGCGCAGTCATCGTCTCTGCCAGAGACCCCTCTGGATGTGAGGTAGGGATGGGAGTAACAAGGGGAAAAGAAGGGAGAGACTGGGGAGATAGGTCTGAGAGACCCAGGGGCCGGGGGAGACTTTCCGAATGGGACGCCGGCAGGTGCGGGTGCGGACGCGAGCGCGCGCCAAAGCCCGCACCAAGAACGGCCGATCCCCCACCGCGGTGCGCAGCCCCGGGTGCGCCTCGGTCCAGGGAAGGCTTGGAGAGCCAGGAGGGGCCAGGGCTCGGGACGCTCCTGGAGCGCGGGTCCGAGGCGCTGGAGTACGCAGGCACCTCCCGCTGCCGCCGGGTGGCGGAGTTGGGGGCAGGCGCTCCCCACCGACCCCACGGGGCAGCTCCGCCCCGTGACCGCGGGGAGGCCCCACGATGTGGGGGCGGAGTTGGCACTGCCCCCCAATCCGCGCGGACTGTGGCCCCTTTTTAAGCCCGCGGAGCCTCTCCCTGCGGCTCACTCGCCTCTCCCGTCCCGCGCAATGGCCTCTGCGCTGAGCTATGTCTACAAGTTCAAGTCCTTCGTGATCTTGTTCCTCACCCCGCTGCTACTGCTGCCACTCGTCATTCTGATGCCCGCCAAGGTCAGTTGCATCTCCGCGGACCCCGGGCGCCCTGTGCGGGTCCCGGGCACCGACCGGGAGCCCTGAGCTGGAGCGCTGAGCACGGCGCCCACTCGAGAACTCCGGATGCCGGATGGGAGGTGCCGGCAAAGCATTTCAAGGGGTACACCGACCTTGGGGTTCACAGATCCCAGGGCGCAAGAACGAGCGGGAGGAACCTAGAAGTTAGCACAGATCTTGGCCGTATAGCCCATCCATAGGTTCAGTCCTGGCTCAGAATCTCTTCAGACTGAACCACCACATCCCTCCCTTTCACCCCCAAATGTCACCAGTGCCCACAGGGAGACTGGGCCCCTGTCTTTCCCTCCCTTTCCCTCCTGGCTCTCCCAGCTGTGGGTGGCTTCCCAGGTCGGTCAAGGACCCATACAAAAAGATCCCATGGGCTGTCTTTTCCACTCCCTGGTGCCCTCTTAAGCCTCTGTTTCCCCGGGGCATGACCACATTTCTTCCCTACTCTTAAACCCTGGAAGGTTCAGCTGAGTTCAGATCCTCTCCTGGCTGAAAGGTGGATCCGAGTTGTCCTTCTCTGCCTGCTGCCTGCAAAGGGCTGGGCAGGAGGCAGACGCGTTCCCAGGCTCGCGCCTTGGGTGGCACAACCCAGGGCTTCAGGGGAAGCCGCGTCCCTCACCCGGCTGCCCTGAGCTCCTGGGAAGGAGGCCCAGGATGAATGGCCTTGGCCACAGGGCGGGGGCGGAGCCTGGAGCCCAGGCCCTGGCTGACTGTGCCCGGCTGTGGAAGCCCTTTGGCAGAGGCCCGAGCCCTTTGAAGCCTTTTGTGGCTGCTGGCTGCTCCTTCCTCCTTCCCCCTTTCAGCGCCTTCTCTCTGAGCGCAGACAGGAAACCTCCGGTACCGCCCCCACCCCCTCAAACCCTGGCAGGTTTGGGAAACAGAGGAGCTCTTGAGGGGATGCTCTGCGGGCAGTCCTGAGGGAGGGGGAGTTGGGCAGGGGGCAGGGGATGTCAAGAAGCCCACCTGCATGAGAACTGTACTTGCATCATTCACTCGTCTTTATGACTTGAGCCACCATCCTGTGCTTTCCGGACCTTGGTGTTCTCATCTGGGTAATGGGCAAGGAGGTATGGGTCCCACTCTTGATGCCTCTGGGTGCCAGACACGATAATGCAAGTTCCTAGGATTGGGGAGGGAATCTGGGAGGACCCTTGGGTGGGCTGCGCATAACCCTGGTGGGCCCAGGGACAGCAGATCTAGCTGTGGGTCCCCCTTCTCCTGTGCAACCCCAAAAGCAAGCAGCCCTATTTTCTCTGCAGAAAGGGAGGGAGTCGGGCAGGGCAGCTGGTTTGAGCCCTCGTGGCAGAGAGTTATGTTCCCTGGAATAATGGTGGGAGCTTGGCTGACCTTCCTGCTCCGGGGGAGTGTGACCGAGACCCCACTCCCAGCCTGACACAAACACCCCTCTACGTACCTGTGTGCATGCACGCAGGTGGGTCCTGAGCCGGGACCATCAACTCAGGGTGTGTCTGCGGGACAAGAACCTGCCCTGGGAGTGAGGAGCAGGCCAGGGAAGGAGAGAGATGGGAGGGAGAATCGTTCAATGGTGGCCTGCAGGTGTTTTCCTTCTGGTTGGCCGGACCCCTGTGTTCTTGTGTTCTCAACTTTGTGTCTCTTGTTTTGTTCACCACCAAAGAGCTCCCGGCCCCCACCAGCCAGTCAGCCGCACCACTGTAGTGCAAGGAAACCCGGAGGTACCGGGCATGGGGCAGGGCTTTCAGGAAGCCAGCAGGCTCTTGGCAACATGGGCGGCCCTGACCGACCCAGGGGGGAAGCAGCCCTCCGCTGCTGTGCCCCCCTCCCCCAGCTCTCCTTACTCCACCTTGCTTCCTGGCCAGCTTCATCTCTGCTTCACTTTTCCTGCCTTTTCTCTGGGTCTTTTCTTTAAAAGACTGCTCTTTGATAAGACAATACATTCATCATATTGTTAGTTTTATTAAAATTATTTAAAAATTCTTGTTTTGAAATGAAAGGGAAGGTGCTGGACAGTCAGAAGCTCGAGCTGTAGGTGTTGGCGGTTGATGTGGCCGCGGGGCTGGGAGGAGGGAGAGGCAGGTCTCGTGGACATTGATGCTGCCGTTGAACAGCTGGGTCTAAGGAGACAGGTGATATCCACTGCCCCGGGGCGATGAGACCCAGGACTGAAGAATTTACACCATGTACCCGAAGTCCCACAGCTAACAAGGGCCAGCCGTGGGCTCACACGGGGACTGGGTCCACCTCATGACAAAGCCAAGGTCCCAGTAGCTCCGTGTCCAAAGCGCAGGGAGAGGCAGCTTACCCAAGATTGAACACCTGGAGGAGAGCTCCAGGCCTTCATAAAGAGAGATGCTAATGAGAACACACAGCATGGTCCTCATCCTCTCCATCCTCTCTGTTGTAATAAACAACCACCCTGGAAACACGGGATAGGCAGTTTTCGGAAATGAGCTGGTTTGCAGGGACTTGGGGTAGAAGGAAGTGGAGTAGAAGCACGAGCTGGAGCTTTGGGGAGCACCTTAAAAAATAGGAGCGGAGAAGGTGGGGATGCCAGCCCCCGAGGGATGACAGGAAAGGCCATCACCTCCACTGCGGGAGACCAGACGGGAAGGGGAAGCCTCTGTTGAATCTGGAGTATTTGCAGCTATAAGGACGATGCAGGTGCAGGTTTTCCTGAACTAAGGATGGGGCTGCGCCTGGGTAAACCCTCCGTGCACACTGCCCGCTTGCCCGAGGGTGCCTCACGACCGTGCCGGATCCACCGTGTGCCCAGGACCCTCAAGTCAGCCTGGTGTGTAAGCGTCCACACTGGGGGAGTCCTGACCGACAGGAACAAAGGAGTGAGGGTACTGTTGGCCCGGAGAGCATGCAGCCGCCCAGTGCCACGAGGACACTGTGCCTGGAGGAGAGACGCAGAGCCCAGGGAAAGATACAAACTCAGAATTCTAAGCATAGCTTCTACCGTGTGCACAACAGCTTCTGCCCCATGCAGGGCAGGAAAAATGCCAATGGGGAGCATCGGAAGTGTGGGAGCTCTGACTAATCTCCTTGGCCTCCTCTCCTGCTCTTTCCTGGGAGGTGGAAGGGCTGGCTGAGCACCATGGCTGGGAGGCAGGGGCAGGAGGCTTTTGTCTGCGGGGCCTGGGGTTCCTCAGTGTTCTGAGCCAGGGAGGTTGGACTGATGCCTCCTCTCCGCTGCCCACGGCTGCGTCCCCAGCCACCCACGGCCGCCTCCCAGGTGTGCTGCGGTGGGAAGGGGGGCGCCGGCCCCCAGAGGTCTCAGGGCTGTCTCTTCAGTTTGTCAGGTGTGCCTATGTCATCATCCTCATGGCGGTCTACTGGTGCACCGAAGTCATCCCTCTCGCGGTCACCTCCCTCATGCCTGCCTTGCTCTTCCCGCTCTTAAAGATTCTGGACTCCAAGCAGGTGAGCAGCCCCGGGTGGCTTCCCACATCCCCGCCACGATGCACCCTCCAAGCCCCTCTCGAGCCGCCTGGGCCGCGGGGAACGCTGTGCGTGTTTGGCATGAACACAGACCTTGTCACCTCCCCTACCCACTCCAGGTGGCCCCTGGAGTTGGCATCTGCTCTGGAGGTGTGGCGTCTGGTCAGCACACCCATCTAGGGGCCTGGGGGCCTGGGCCCGCCCTGACAGGCCCTGTGCTATCCCCCAGGTGTGTGTCCAGTACATGAAGGACACGAACGTGCTGTTCCTGGGTGGCCTCATCATGGCGGTGGCCGTGGAGCGCTGGAACCTGCACAAGAGGATAGCCCTGAGAACACTCCTCTGGGTGGGGGCCAAGCCCGCACAGTGAGCACCCTTCTTCCTCTGGCCCCGGGGACAGGCAGGGGGTGGCTCAGACCCCGTGACCCACAGGCCAACGCTGGCCACTGGCTTTCCTGGGTGTGGCAGGCAGGTGGCCCCCTGGATGAGTACATGACAGTCTTAGCTGGGTGACCGGAGGGGTGTGTGAGCAGCAGTGGGTAAGGGCTCTTTGAATGCAGGCAAGACTCTGGGGGTGGGTCTGCTGTTTCCACAGGAAGCAAGGCGGGTGGAGGCTGGATCAGGCCCTGCCTGAAACCCTGAGGGGTTTTGTGGGGAAAGCAGGAAAGGGGTATCTCAGAAATGCAGCTCAGGGGAAACAGAAAGGTCATCCCCCCCAAAGCTGGTGTGGGTATCTGGCCCCTACGAAGAAGCTATTGACTCGCCTTCCCCCCATGTCAGTCCCTCAGCTTCTCACCACTCTATAAGTCCTCCCCTGCCCACCACAGGCCACTTCCAACCAGCCCACACAGTAGATGCAAGCAGGGCCCAGGCCAACAAAGCACTTTACCTAGATGGGGGGGAGGGGCAACAGGTACTGTCCCTGCCACCCTGTTCTAGAGCTGAGGAAGAGAAGGGGCTGAGCAACCTGGTAAAGGGCACACGGGGATCCGACCTGCCAGTCTGAGCCTTGCCCCTCTCCCTGGCTTGGCCACACCCCTCTCTGGGAGCAGTGATGGCATGTCCCCAGCCTGTCCCTGGGAGGCAACAGGCAGACTTCACTGAGGACCCCTTCTGGGATGTCCATGTGCCAGAGACCGTGCTGGGGACCATGGCGCTGTACCGGGCCTGGAGCACACGCACACCGTAGCCCCTCCGGGTGACCATGGCCGCAGGCCCCAGGCCCCTGGATGGAGGGCTTGTGAGTCTGTGGCCTCAAGCCACACATGGTTTACAGGGCCAAATGAAGAGCCATGGCATGTTCTAGAGACTTGAGACCTCAGGGGCATCAGTGTTCTCCTCCTCGGGATCCTTGATGGCTCTTCTCCATCAGTGGGTGGGCCTCACACTGGTGTGCAGCTCAGATTTGGCTCCCAAATTCAGGAAGGGCACACACGCTTCTCTGCTCCTTCTGCCACCTGGCCCCTCTTGTGACCTCAGCTTGAGCCATCCTGGGGGGGGGTGGGGGAGGGGTTTTTAGCTGAGCCCCCGTGGGGCCATGAAGCTCCATGTCATTCATTCATGCAAACTCTGGCCCTCCTCCTGGCCTGGGCCATGACTGGGTGTTAGGCCTCTCAGTGCCCAGTAGCCAGCCAGGGACATCAGTAATATTAGCAGGGGCAAGGTGGGGCAGGGAGAGGCCCCACGCTGTGCTCCCCTCACCCATGATCCAGTCCCCCCGCAGGGGGACCCAGTCCCTTCCAGCCACCCCTGTGGTCCCTTGGGGGCTGCGGGCAGAGGGGCTGGGGGGTGGTTCTCTGGCTTTCCTCCCCACCTCCCCTCTGCAGGCTGATGCTGGGCTTCATGGGTGTCACAGCCTTTCTGTCCATGTGGATCAGCAACACGGCCACCACGGCCATGATGGTGCCCATCGTGGAGGCTGTGCTGCAGCAGGTGGAGACCACCCATGCGACCACTGAGGCCAGCCTGGGGGCCCTGGAGCTTGCAGACAATAGCAAGGCTGGTGAGCTGCCAGGTGAGCCCCTGGCCCGTGCTGCAGGGACACACGCGGCTGCTCTCCTCTCCGTGGCCCTAAATAGGAGAAACACTTAGAAAATGCTGCTTCTGTAAGTTTTAGGAACGTGACTGTTGCATGAAAGTTAGGTCCTGGGGTAGAGCTGACAGCAAGATCCCACGCATGGTTCCCGCCAACCACAGAAATTCGAGCTGTTGTCGGATTTTTCCCCGGGATATCCCTTGAGCACCTATGGGGTGCCCCTCACCCCTTCTATGCCTGCTCCTGTTTGGGGCCCTCTGCTCTCCACTCCCACAGGTATTGGTGGGGGGGCACGCTGGCTTCCTGATGAGGCCCTGAGCTCAGGGAGGTCGGAGAGTGCCTGCTTTATTCTCCGCCACATTCGCACCCCATCGCAGGGGCCATGTTCAGTACAGAGATGCAGCTGACTGAGGACCATGTAGCCCAGCAGGCTGGGTCCAGAGGCTCCTGGCACAGCACATCTGACTCAGGGATGCCTCAGCCAGATACCAAGGGTGTGAGGAAAGGAACAGGACTTCCAGGGGCAGGGGCCTATGAGGTGGATCTGGACCCCTGGTAGATGGACCAGCGGGAACAGGGGCAGGGTGGTGGGAGGGATGTGTGGAGCCTGGTGTCCGGGAGAAGGAGGGACCACACGGGGCTGACTTGCAGGAGCTCTAGTGGGCTGGCCTGCCCCAGCCTCAGGTCAGAGCAGGGTGGGGAGCTGGAGCTAGGGGCCCACACCACCTCAGCCCATGGCATGCTCCCCACAGGGAGCCAAGTGACCTTCGAAGGCCCCCCAGAGGGGCAGCGGGCTGATGGCGACAGGAGGAGCGTGTGCAAGGCCATGACTCTGTGTGTGTGCTATGCGGCCAGCATCGGAGGCACGGCCACGCTAACTGGGACGGGACCCAATGTGGTGCTTCTGGGCCAGATGCACGAGTGAGTCGTGGGCATGCCTTCTGGGGATGTGAGGAGCCCTGGGCGGGGGCACCCCCACCATTCCTTCCTGCCCAGAACCCTATATACCTGCTTGCCTTCTGCTGGGGGCCACACCCTGCCTTTCTTCCCCGATGCTCGATGGCCGCTCTGAGTGAGAATGTGCACCGAGCACCGGAGCTAAAGCCGTGGGAGATGACCCCATGGGGCCAGATGCTGGTCCTGGGTCACAGCTTGGGTCTGAAGGGTGGTGCCCTGTGGCGGCAGAGAAGGGTTAGGGATCGGGTTCCTTTTTGTCTCCAGGAGCTCTTGGGGGGCCCAGGTGGATTACAGGGCTGGTCTCCACCTCCCCTTCCCCACAGAGGGATGCAGCAGCTGGCGTGGGGGTGGGGCTGGGATTTCAGGGAGGCCCGCGCCACCCGTGGGCCACCGAGGGTCAACCGTGGGCAGACCATGCAAGGGTCCTGGGCAGGCGGCACGAGGGTGCTGGGCAGGCGGCACGAGGGTGCTCACGAAAACGGGAGCCCTGGAGTAGGCAGGCAGGACCACTGTGGGGTGGGAAGGAGCGCAGCCCGCAGACACTTGAGGTCCAACACACAGGCGGTTTTAATCTTGAGAGCACTTTCTGTAATGATAGCCTGCGGTTCTCCCTGACGTCCTCCCCGGCAGCGTGGGGAAGGCTGTGTCTGTTTCCACACCCGGGGCTGAGGAGCCAGGCCTGCAGCAGCGGAGGGAGCCTTCGCCAGCCCCGGGGAAGGGGGCCCCACCCTGTCCCGCCCTGGGGAGCCCTGGAGACTCACTTTCTCCCCAGAAGCAGGCTCTGGGGCGTCCGGGAGCCCTGAAGCTCTTGCTCAGTTTCCGTGTGCACGCAGGGGTGTTATTTTGGGAGAGAAGGGCCCTGACTTATGCGAGGCCCCCCGTGGAGTCTGGACCCGTAGGCAGGGCGGTCTGCCGCTCCCCAGGCCTGTTTCGTGTATGGGGATGGGCCCCAGCCACCGAGGTAGGGCCAACGTCTCTCCCTTCACTCAGGCTGTTTCCCGCCAGCAAAGATTTGGTTAACTTCGCCTCTTGGTTTGGGTTTGCCTTCCCCAACATGCTGCTGATGCTCCTGCTGGCCTGGCTGTGGCTGCGGTGCGCCTATGTGCGGCCCAGGTGAGTGCGCGTGCACGCTGTGGCCACGCCCCCCTCCACACCTTGCTGGGGAGACCCAGCCCCCTGCGGAGAGCCTGGCTGTGGCTTCCGTTGGCACCTACCCCTATGTGCAGGCTGAGGTGAGTGCACGTGCAAACTGGAGCCACGACCCCCCCTCCGCCCCCTGCAGGGAGCCCCCAGCCCTGCTTGCCTTGCCCTGGCCATTCCTCCAGCTGCCCCCAACCACGCGCACCTCTCCACCCACCGTCCTTGCTGGAAGGCCATTCCCTGCCTTCCCTCCTTCAGACCAGCTGGGCCTCAAGGCCAGCTCCCATGTGGGTTCCTTCTCTGTCCCTGCCCTCAGCCTGGCCCTGGCCCCTAGGGGAGTGTGGGTGTGGGTCAGAGCAGCTAAGGAGACACTTGTTCCCAGTGCAAACCTACATGTGGCTGTGGGTGCCATCGGTCCCCTTGGGACTCTGGCTTCTGGACCTCACCTGAACCTAATTACCTGCAAAGATACCTCCTGATGCTGTCACACTGGGGGACACAGTTCCGTCCATAAGGCTCCCCTCTTGGGGAGAATGAGGCCTGCTGCCCTTGACCGCCCCGAGGCCCACTGAGTTCCTGCAGGGACCCAAGGCCACTGAGGCACAGGCAGCCTCCGGGGTCTCACCATCAGGAACCCCAACACTGGCCACCCAGCCCAGTGTGGCCCCACCGGCCTTCTGATGGGAGAGCTCACCTGTGGCCGTGTTCAGCCAGGTAGCCACACCAGCTCAGGGGCTCTTGCTGACCCAACGTGAAGCATGGGGTGTCACCCCCAGGAAGCCTCGAACAAGGGGAGAAGCGGAAGTTCTCAGGCCCAGGCCACACCTGCCGTGCCCTGGGTCCCTGTGGCCCCTGGCCCCAGACCTTGTAGAGGCAGCACCTCCCTCAGCCATGGGGGGCACCCTCTCTGTCACCCCCACCTGGTCCCTCATCTGGGCAAGGTCAAGGTGGCTGGACTTTCCATCCAGGAAAACTACCTTCCTGGGTTTATGGATGGCCTCGGAGGCCACGTCCAGCCACAGAGGCCACAGGCCCCCCAGGACTAGTGGGACGTCACTACAGGCTTGCACCCAGCTTTGCTGACCAGGCTGGACCCCTGACCTCTCGTGAAGTCTGCCCAGAGCCCAGGAGGGACTCCCACTGGGGAGGGCTCTCTGGGGACAATCCTCTTGACCTTCAGGTGGCCTGGGACTAGAATGCCTAGATAATCCCACAGGCCTGCTTCTTGGCACCGATGGCCCTGGCCGGCCCCTCCCCATGACCAAATCACTCTCAGCACCTATCGACGGACCCCTCCTCCTCCTCCCTCTCCCTCATGCCAGCACCCCCAGGAAGGTCCTGCAGGGTACCCCGAGCAAGTCGTGGTCACAATCCCCAGGGAGCCCTGAAGAGCAGAGCCACCTGACCCCTGAGTCCCTTCCAAGCACCCTGCTTCTCCTTGGCCGTAGCTGCTTAGACCATTCTCATTCTCTGTGTCCTCTTGAGCCTCCCCCATGAAGGGGCCTGGCATCTCAGCTCTGGGCGCTGGTGGGACCTCCCCTGGGTGAGGAAGACCCCCGGCCACCCTAGCTGGCTCTAGGATTTTCTCCAGTCATCCCCCAGATGATGGGCGCTGCTGATTCCCAGGCAGCCAGCCACCTGCCGTGTCCTCCTTATCAAGGATGGCCCCCCCACGTATTTCTGCCTCCTTGGATCTTCTTACCCCTCCCACAACCCCTCAGTGTCCACCTACCTGGCTGTACCCCTCTCTTCTTGCCTCCACTGGCCCTGAGACCTCGTCTAGCCTGTCCCCCCCGCCATGCCCTCTGACTGTCAGGGAAGGCCCTCTGGTTCTGGGGGCCCCTGGATCACGGGCTGGGCACACATCACAGAGACTGCCCCCCACTGCGTTCTGCGAGGTAGAGCTGGCAGCAGATGGAAACAGGACTGGGGAAGGGGTTCGCTCAAGGCTGCACCGTGTGCCCTTCTGCCACGTCCCACTGCCCCGTGTCCAGGCTCCCATCTGACTGTCCGGCAAGCCCTGAGCTGACCAGCCCGCCTCCTAGCCTCTCATCTCTGCATTCTCCAGCTTCAAGAAGTCCTGGGGCTGCGGGCTGGGGAGCAGGAGCCACGAGAAGGCCGCCTATGAGGTGTTGCAGGAGGAGTACAGGAAGCTGGGGCCCTTCTCCTTTGCTGAGGCCAACGTCCTGCTCTGCTTCTTCCTGCTGGTTGGCCTGTGGTTCTCCCGGGACCCTGGCTTCATGCCCGGCTGGGTGTCACTGGCCTGGGAGGAGGGCGACACAAAGTAAGTCGTGAACTCCTTCGTCCCCCATGAGTTCTGAAGCTCACACTCTTCTCTCTGGTCCTCACAACAAGCCCGCAGATGGGTCCCTGCTGGCCAGGCAGGGTGGCCTGGCCATGACAAGGAGAGATTTGCCGAGCCGGGAGCTCTAGCTTCCAAACCTCTGCTCTGCCATCTTTCCTCCCTCTGAAGAAGGACAGGGTCTCAGGGCCAGTGGAGGCAAGAAGGGAGAGGGACAGCCAGGAGGGTGGAAGCCAAGGGACTGTGGGAGGGGTGGGAGCAGTCAAGGGGCCAGAAGCAGGCAGACGTCCAGGGCCAGGGCCTCTGCAGAAACCTGGCGGAGACCGCATGTGTCCCTTCCCTCCAGGTTGAGCTGTTCTGTGGTCAGAAGGAAGCGAGGTTCCCAGATGGGCAGGTGATGTGGGCGGTGGGCCCCCCGGATGTTATACCTGTCTCACAGGAAGGCCTGCTGGGGTTGGCAGCTGGGCCCTTGCTGGCTCCCGGGGGAACACAGGATTCTAGACAGTCTGATGAGAACACATCAGGATGTTCACCCACAGAGCCACATAGACTGAGAAGGGAGGGAGTGGCACAGGATCACCCCACTGGGGGCAGAGCCGGGCCGAGATGTGGCTGTCCTGCTTTCCAGCCACAGTTTCGTTGGTGCGGGACTCCTGGTGTTGGCCCTTGGCATTCCAGTCCTCGCACTCAGTATGCCTGTGGGCACAGAGTAGGTTTGTTGAGTGGCGGCCCGAGATTGAGCTGGGCACATGCTCTGTGCCGCCCCTGTAGGTATGCGTCTGATGCCACCGTGGCCACTCTCGTGGCTACCTTGCTGTTTGTGATGCCTTCGCAGAAGCCCCAGTTCAACTTCCGTGGCCAGACCGAGGAGGGTAAGCCTCGCGCTCATCAGGGTGGGGTCCCGAGGGAGGGAACCCCGCCGCAGTGAAGTCTGGTTAGACGGCTACTTCTGGGTGGGGGATGTTCATCAGCCCGTCCCTGGGGACTGCTCAGTGCAAGCTCTCTTCTCTTGGGCTCTTTACATTGGAAATGAACAGAAGAATGTGTCTGATTTCCCAAAAGTCCATCCATATAGTTTTGGTTTCTCTCTTCCTATCTTTGTTAGGATGTATGTGTATGCACAGCTGTGATACACACACACACACACACACACACACACACACACACACAGAGCTCAGATTCTTGTTCTCTGTCCTGCAGGTTTTCGTGTTCTTACACTGAGAACACTTTTATTAAAGACACAGCCTCCAACTTTATTTTCTCTAATAATAGCATCGTCTCTCGTCAAGGGGCTGGGCTGTTCTCCTCTTAAGAAACATTGTGGCTGTTTTAAATTTCTCATCAGAATGAGTGTTTTCATGTATATAGCTTTTTCTTTCAGGGTGTTTCTTTAGAATAAGTTTCCAGGAGCAATGTCATTGTAAGAGCATGTATGTCTTCATGGCTCTTATAATGTGTTGCCAAATCACTTTTCAGAAAGATTATGCTAATTTCTATGGCAGCAGAGTGTGTAACATTTCTACAACATCTTTACCAGCAATGAATGTTGTGATTATTGTTTTTGCTGATTTATGGATAGGAGAGGGTGCCAGTCGTGCTCATGGGCTTTAACTCCCCTTGATAAGATCTCTTTTGCTTCTTGATGTGGCTCTGGGTTGTGTATGTATGTTTTTATGGTTTCTTCTCAGAAAGGAAAGCTCCGTTTTATCCTCCTGCACTGCTGACCTGGAAGGTGACCCAGGAGAAAGTGCCCTGGGGCATTGTGCTGTTGCTGGGGGGTGGCTTCGCGCTGGCCAAAGGATGTGAGGTAAGACCCCCCACTGCAGGCTGCCGGGTCCCCTCCTGCACAAGAGGGTGTCAGAGAACTTTGTCTCTCCACTCACAGCCCTGCACTGTGGGCTCTGCTTCTATATCTGTCTGCTCCAGAGAGCTGCAGGTGTTTTGAGGGTAGGGACTCTCTCTTATCACCAAGGAGTGGATGGATGGACGGACGGATGGATGGATGGACAGACCTGGAATAGAGAAAGTGCTCTTGGAGCAGTCGCAGCAATGGGTGACTCTGACCAGGAGAATGTTAGCCAAGACAGGCAGAGGGTGCCGTGAGGTCTTCTTTGGGGTTTGTTGGCAACAATGACCTCTGCTTTTTTTTTGTCCTGGAAGGTCTCTTTGTACCCCACTATCTTGTTCTTCTACTCTCCCCTTTGTTCGTACAGCTGACATTTAAACATTTTTTTTCTCTGGGGCGCCTGGGTGGCTCAGTCTGTTGAGCATCAGCCTTTGGCTCAGGTCATGATCCTGGAGTCTCTGGATAGAGCCCCACATGGGGCTCTCTGCTCAGCAGGGAGTCTGCTTCTACCTTTCCCTCTGTGATCTCTCTTATTCTCCCTCAAATAAATAAATAAAATATTTAAAAAAATAAACATTTTTTTCTCTATCTAAAAATTTTTTTTCTCTATCTAGGTATATAGCAGCCCAAAAGGGGAGGAACAGTTTTTGGGAAAAAACACCCTACAATGTTACTTTCTTACATCCCCTTTTCCTCAGTAGGGAAGAAATGAGGTGGAGGAAGAGGCGAGCCCATTTGGGGCTACTATCCTCCTTCCTTCATCCATCTAGCCATCCTTCTATTCATCCTTCCATCCATCTACCCTTCTATTTATTGATCCATCATTCCATCCATCATCCATCCATCCATCCATCCATCCATCCATCCATCCATCCATCCAT
>PITA01019733.1:0-36731 GCA_004023965.1 Spilogale gracilis
ATGAAAACAGTACAATATTTGAGATATTCTAGCCATGTCAAAATCTGAGTGGATCATTCAAAAAGGACCAACTCAAGCTCTGTGCTATAATTATTTTAGATATTTCTATTACTTTGGCCCCTCATTGTCCAGACAAAAATTTCCCTGAGTCCCTACTGATTCAAATACGTACATACAGTTTCTTTAAAAACAGATTTGAACAAAATAAAGGAAATACTGAATAAGAACCACATATGTGAGGAGCTATCAATAATAGAAAATAAATAACAATGCATTTCTCTGTGCTAAATGGAAGCAAGGCAAAGTTGCAAAAATCAGTAGCAATGTAATATAAACAGAGATACAACAATTTAAAACTATTGAGAGAATCTCATTAGATTGCCATTTTATGTGTATAAAACTGTGTTTACAAAAAATAAATTCTGATATCTTATACATTTCAAATTATTGCATTAATAAGTAGAATTTATACTAATCTCCAATTTTAAAGTGACTAACATATTTTTATATGTTTTTATTTGCATCTTTTACCTTAAAAAAATATGATCACTCTATCAATTTCATCAGAGAAGTAGCTCTTTGGTGTTGACTTGGAGCCTTTATAAGATCATATGCTAATTTGCAAAGGAAAATGTATTTCCACTGTTATAGAAAGATGTTTAGAAAAATCTTCCGTGAACACAGTTTTAATTTCCAAATGTTCAGAGGCCCAGACCACAGTCCTAGCTAGTCTTAAGAAAAATCACATCATACAGAGAATTAGCACTAACAAAGGAACAAGGATCCTGGAGGTATTCCCAAGGCAAGAGCAGTATTGTTGAGGGGTAATCTCAAAGGATGGTTGATTTCAAAAGAGCGGTGAAGATTTTTTTCTACTTCAAGTACAGGATAGAGCACAGAGCAAGATTGATTGTCATGTTTTAAGTGTAATCAGGGTGAGGGCAAAAGTGAAAGAGCCTTTTAAGAGTTGAAGAAAAGGACCTAAAGACAAAATCAATGGAGATTAAAGCTTTTGTTTCATAGATATCATTTGCTTTTATTTATGTACAATACCGATTAACACACATGACATGGTTACTTAGTAACATGAAAGTGGCGAGTTTTCCTGTTAGTAAAAAATACTGCAAAGTGTGCAAATATGAAAATACCCACTGTTTAACACTTAATTCATTCTGCTAAGACGTCAGATTTTGTTTTTGGTTTCCTACTCTCAGTGTGAGCAACTGGCATCCAGGCATTAGGTCAGCTCTGTTGAACTGTTATTGCAATTAATTCTCTCAGCAGAATTCATCGAATACTTTTTGCTTATTAGACACATATATAAATGTTAATGACACAGCAGTGAATCAATAAAGGCCCTATCTTCCTGATGCTTATGCAGCAGCAGATATGACAAAAAAATTAAACATAAAGAATGAGAAACATTCAAACTTTGAATTATAAATCATAGAGATGAAATCTACCGCATAGTGAATATAGCCAGTAATACTGTAATAACACTGATGGTGACATCACTTGTCATTGTGAGCACTGCGTAATGTGTAGAATTGTCGAATCAGTATGTCGTACACTTGAAACTAATACATTATTGTGTGTTAAATACACATTGATAACAAATAAAGTGAGGGAAAAAAAGGGCAGAAAGTATTCACGTGCTTTTGGGTCATGTACTTGAGGTTTCTGATGTCTATGGAATCAGGATGGGCCTTTTTGAGATTGAAGTATGAATCAGAGTTAGGTATACCAGGGAGGGGAAAGTAATTCAATTTATTTGGTACAAGACATTGAATTAAACACTCTAATAAATGCAGTTAAAATAATTCTGTACTTATGGAGATTACAATTTAGTAATAATGATAATTAAATGTTCATTTGTACTAGGTATTAACCTTGCTTGTATTAATTTTTTTAATCCTCATAACTATATGAGGAGGATACTGTTATTAACCATTTTTAGGTGAGGAAGCAAAGCAGCAGAAATGTTGAATTACTCATGTAGATCTTCCAACTAGCAAGTGGTAGGCCTAGTATGTGAATATAGGCATCTGGCTCCCAAATCCTGCACTCTTAATGAGTACTCCGTATTCTAAGAAAAGATCAACACATATAATTGGAAATATGCAAATAAATGCAATGTAAGGAGTGACAACTATTATGAGAGGTTCCTATATGGGAGCCCAGTGGAACACCTACAGCATGATGTGGCACAGATCGAAAATCTCTGCCTTAGCCTGCCTTTTCTAGGCTCTCTCGGCAGTATCCTTTCTCTGACATGATAGTTCATGCAGTCTCCTCTTGAAGGGAGGTATTTCTCTTAATTGAACGAAGTCCCTTGGGGCACCTGGGTGGTTCAGTCGTTAAGTACCTGCTTTCCATTCAGGTCATGGTCCTGGAGTCCCAGGAACGGAATGAGCCCTGCATCAGCTCCCTGCTCAGGCGGGGAGCCTGCTTCTCCCTCTCTCACTGTGTTTCTCTCTGTCAAATAAATAAATGGAATCTTTAAAAAAAAGAAAGAAAGAAAGAAAGAAGTCTCTTGACCTCTAGATGCCTGCCATGTAGTCTGCAAATAAAAAGAATTGTAAAGAAACCCAAAACTCATTTTTCTCCTGTTAGAAACCCATCCCTCTTCCTACACAAGAGTAGGTTGTAGGAAGTTCTCGTTGGACAAAAACTATTGTCAAAGACAGTTTTGAATCCGTAGAAAAGCTGGAACATCACTAGTTGACATCTCAAAGTGATGCTGTAGTGAGTCCTGTATTGCTACAATTTAGTTAGACTTGTGTCATAATGACTGAAAAGTTTAACTTTGACTACAAAGGACAATGAGGGGATCTTCTAATATAATTTTCAATTATATTGAATTGTTTCACCAATCACTATCCTAAACACTTTATGTGTCTGGAAGTACAGGTTATTTGGTGAAATCTAATCTAACTGGAAAGCTTTGATGCTCTTTACCAAATTAAAACTAATTTAACTGAATCATCTATGCCGCACATTAATATTAAGCAATTACATTAAATGGAAGCACTGTGAATATGTTAATTGCTTTCATTAAAAAACTGATTTCCTTAATTACTTTCTAAGCAAATATTCTTTACCAAGCTATTTAAGTATTTGCAACACTCAAATTCAATAGGTGATTGGGATGTCAATTTATATTAAATACATATTTTTTAAAATCTTATTTTGCATTGCAAGTTTTAAAATATATTTAATCCAGAATTGAATATGATTTTAAAAGCCTATTTTCATTTGAATAATGTTAGAAATTTCACTGGGTCAAAATAGTATCTCTCATTTTTTAATTCTTTAATACTTAAGACTTCTGAGGACATGCCCACTTTGTCTCTCTCAAAAAAAGGTCTCCCTCTTCCTGGTCTCATCACTGATGTTGACTGATGTTCAGACCTCCAGGATTTCAACCTGGCTAAGCACTAAGGTAGCCCTCCAAGTTCATGGGTAAATAAGGTTTTGGAGATTTATATGTCTCTCATTACCTCCACAGTTTTTCAATGCTTGTGTGACTTACTCCTATGAAATGTTTTGATTTTCTTCAACAGAGGATGATAGGTTCATGAAATACAACACAGAATATTTCCTGTGTGCTCTTAGGCCTAAAAGTCAAAGTACTAATAATGGTTCAGGATTTTTAATGTAAAACTATTTGCTTGGTTTATTGCTGAATGCTATTTCACGCACTTAAATATGAAAGATATGTTATATTTCAAACACATGGATTTGAAGTCACATGGAAGAAAAGAAGGAGGATAATGAGAATTACTTTAAATAAATTATAAGGTCTTAATATTATACTCCAAAACACTCTGTTCCTCCTTCTTCTTCATAAGGGTAAATTAAAAAATAATAATACATTGTTTGTACATTGTATTTCTTAAAAGTTATTTTTCATATTTTTTTTAAATATTGGGTTTGGGTTTAAACAGTTTTATTTTAAACAGATTTTATTGACGTATAATTGACACACCCTAAATTGCACTAATTTGATAAATTTTGACATATACACACATCCATGAAGCCACCATTACAATCAAGATAATGAACTTATGACCCCTCAATTTTTTCTCGCTTCTCTTAATCTCTCACACCTGATCTTTCCTACCACCTTCCTCTTTCCTATGTAGTATTTACTCCTTTTATCTGGTTTCTTCTATTCAGAATAAATATTTTGAGATTTATCCATGTTGAAACATGTTATCAATAGTATATGTTTTTATTTTTGAGTGATATTTCATTGTACATAAATACCACAGTTTGTTTAACCATTCACTGACTGATAGATACTTGAGTTGTTGCCAGTTTTAATACAAATAAAGCTGATGTGAGCATTCATTTATAAGTCTTTATGTGGACATTGGATTTTCGTTTCCTCTGGATAATACTTAGGAATGCAACAGTTGGAACATATGGCAGGAATAGATGAAGTTAAAGAAACTGGCAAAGTGTTGCCCAAAGTGGCAGTACTATTTTACATTCCTAACAGTGTATGAGAACTCCAGTTGCTTCATATTCTCTCCAATAATTGCATTGTCTTTTTTTTCTCTCTCTTTAGACATTCTAATATATGTATAGTGGTACTCATTGTGGTTTTAATAGGCATTTCTCCAGTGGCCAAAGATATTTAGCATTTTTTCGCTTTTTTTTTATTCATAAATATTTTTTCATGAGGTATATATTCAGAAGTTTTGTCCTTGTCTCCAATTATACTTTTATTGAGTTGTGGGAGTTTTTCATATATGCTGCTGTATAAATGTTCATCAGATAGATGATACTCAAAATTTTTCCACTCTATGGTTTGTAGTTTAATTTTCCTAACAGTGTCTTTTGATGAGGAGCAATTTATAATTTTGATAAAGTACAATTAAAAGTTGTACTTTGTTTTATGGACCATCCTTTTATCATATTAAAGATATGATAAATGTTTCCTTATCCAAGTTCAAGAAAGCATTTCATTTGTTTTCTAGAAGCTTTAAAATTCTTGGTTTTACATTTAGGTATATGATCTATTTTGAGCTAATTTTTATATGTTGTGCAAGTTATGGATCAACGATCATTTTTTTGCATGTGATTATTCAATTGTTCTAACACCATCTGTTGAAAAGACTCCTTTCTCACTAAATTGTCCTTGTACCTTTGTCAAAAACCAGTTGTCCATGTATGTGTGGGTCTATTTCTAGACTCTTTTTATTCTATTCATCTGTTTGTCTGTCTTGATACTAATAGAACCTGCCTTTAATCCTATAGTTTTCTAATAAATCTAGAAATCATTGAGTGTGAGTTCTGGCTTTGTTCTAATTTTTCAATGGTATTTAAGATATTATTATTCCTTTATACTTTCAAGTGAATTTTAGAATCAGTTTATCAACTTCTATAAAAAACTTTTATTTAGAATTACATTAAATCTATGCATTTATCTGGAGTGATTGACATTTTACCAATGTTGAGTCTTCTGACCCATGAACAAAAATATATTTCCCCATTTAAGTCTTTGATTTCTCACAGCAGTGTTTTACAATGTATATGCCTTTCATGTATTTTTTAGGTTTATCCCTATTTTATATTTTTTGATGCTATTAAAAATGGTATTTTTAAAATTTCAACTTCCAGGTGTTTCTTGCGAGTATATATAAATATATTTGGTTATTGCTTATTATTGCATTTTCTGCAATATTGCTAAATTCTTTTCTAATTTTTAGCAGCTTTCTGATACATTCTATCATATATGTAGAAGATAATTTCATCTGCAATTGATGTAATTTTAATTATCCCTTTCTTTTGTGGAAGCCTTTTATTTCTTCTTCTTGCCTCACTGCCCTGGATAATGTTGGATAAAAATAATGAAAGTTCAAGTCCAAGGGCCTTGTCTTCTCCTGATCATGGAGGAAGACAATGTCTGTGACTGTCAAGGATGATATTAGTTGTAGGTTTTTTTAAGATGACCTTTATTAGGTTGAGGAAATTTTTTTCTGTTCTTAGTTTGCAGAGAGTTTTTGTCAGAAGCAAGTGTTAGATTTTGTCAGTTGCTTTTTTTGTGACTATGTTCATAGGATCATACAATAATGTTAAGATGGCAAATATACTGATTTTTTAGTAGTTTGTCTGACTTTGCATTGTTTTGATAAAACCACTTTGTCATTATGGATTACCTTTATTTATTTTTGGGGACCAGGGACAAAGGAAGAGAGGGAAAGAGAATCCTGAGCACACTCCCTGCTGAATGCTGAGCCCAACACAGGGGTTGATCTCACGGACTGAGATCATGACCTGAGCAGGAATTAAGAGTTGAGCACTTAACTGACTGAGCCACCCAGGCACCCCATGATGGATTATCCTTTCTATGCATTGTTAGATTTGATTTCTTAACAATTTTATTTAGAATTTCACAACTCTATTCAGGAAGGATATTCATTTTCTTATATATTGAGGTACTCCAGAGAAGTAGAACTAATAGGATGCATACATTTATGTATACAGAGAGATTTATTTTTTTAATTTAATTTAATTTTTTCAGTATTCCAAGATTCATTGTTTATGCCCCACACCTAGTCCTCCATGCAATACATGCCCTCAGTACCCGCTACCAGGCTCTCCCATCCCCCCACCCCCTTCCCTCCAAGACCCTCAGTTTGTTTCTGAGTGCAAAGTCTCTCATGTTTTGTTCAGAGAGATTTATTTTAAAGAATTGGCTCATGAGATTATAGACACTGGAAAGCTCAAAATTCATAGGGTAGGCTGGCTGCCTGGAGACCTAAGGAAGAAGTAATACTGCAGTTCAAGTCCAGAGGCTATTTTCTGGCAGAATTCCTTCTTACTCTGGGCAAGGAAGTCAAACTTTATTCTATTAAGGCCTTCAAATTTTTGGATGATGCCCACCCATATATATATGTTTTTTTTTTTTTCCATAACACAGCCACCCTATCCCTCCCCCCTCCATCCCCCAACAAGCCTCAGTTTGTTTCCTGAGATTAAGAAATTCCTATGGTTTGTCTCCTTCCCCAGTCCCATCTTGTTTCATTTTTTCCTTCCCTACCCTCCATAACCCCCTGTGCTGCCTCTCAAATTCCTTATATCGGAGAGATCATATGATAATTGTATTTCTCTGATTGACTTATTTTTCTCAGCATAATAGCCTCTAGTTCCACCCACGTCTTGCAAATTGCAGGAGTTTGTTCTTTTTGATGGCTGCACAGTATTCCATTGTATATGTATGCCACATCTTCTTTATCCATTCATCTGTTGATGAACATCTAGATTCTTTCCATAGTTTGGCTATTATGGACATTGCTGCTATAAACATTTGGGTGCATGTGCCCCTTTGGATCACCACATTTGTATTGTTAGGGGAAATACCCAGTAGTGTGATTGCTGGGTTGTAGGGTAGCTCTATTTTCAACTTTCTGAGGAATCTCCATACTGTTTTCCAGAGTGGCTGCATCAGCTTGCATTCCCACCAATAGTGTAGGAGGGTTCCCCTTCCCCACAGCCTTGCCATCATCTGTTGTTTCCTGACTTGTTAATTTTAGTCATTCTGACTGATGTAAGGTGGTATCTCACTATGGTTTTGATTTGTATTTCCCTGATGCTGAGAGATGTGGAACAATTTTCATGTGTCTGTTGGCCATTTGGATGTCTTTGGAGAAATGTCTGTTCGTGTCTTCTGCCCATTTCTTTTTATTTTTTTTCCTGCCCATTTCTTAATTTTATTATTTGTTCTTTGGGTGCTGAGTTTGGTAAATTCTTTATAGATTTTGGATACTAGCCCTTTATCTGATGAGACCCACCCATCTTATGGAGGGCAATCTACTTTACTCCAGTCTACCAACTGAGATGTTAATCTCATTAAAAAAAAATTTAAACAGATACAGACTAATGTTTGACCAATTACCTTGATACTATGGCCCAGCCAAGTCGATACATAAAATTATCCATCACATTTTTCAATTACTTTGTTTGACTTTGGTGTCAGTGTAATACTGGCCTTGTATAATAAGTTGAAACTATTTCTTCCTTTTCAACTTTCTGGTTGAGTTTGAGTGTATTTGATATTATTTCTTCTCTAAATGTTTAGCTAATTCACTAATGAAGCTATCTAAGCCTGGAGGTTTTGTGGGATAGATTTTAGCTTTATATGTTTTCTAGTTAATAGATACAGTATTTTTTTCTGATGATCTGTTTCTTCTTTAATGAGTTTTGGTTATTTAGGCCTTTAAAATATTTTCCCATTTCATCTGAGTTGTTAAATGTATTTCCATAATATTCTTAATATTGCATTATTATTTTTTTAATATTTGACGAATTCTGTAGTGATGTCACTCTACTTCCTTTATTGATAGTTTGTGACTTTTTTCTTCTCAAAATTGGAATGAAAAACAGAACAATAATGAGTCTCTTTAAAAATTTTTGTCCAGTGGAATTGGCAACAATTTTAAAAGATAAAAGTATTGGAAAGGAGATGGAGAAGTAGCATTTCATTTGTTGATAAATCCCTTCTCAAAAACAATATTGTGATATATATCAAAATAAAATTTCACATATCCAGTAACCTAATCTTTCCACTTTTGGACTTGTAAGTAGTTGCACATAGCACAAGGTTATGTGTACAAAGAGGAATGACATCAAGGACTGAGTATTTTATATTGTATATACTTTATTGTTTTAATTTGAACAATGACAATGGACTGAGAAATTATTTTTATAATTTTAAAAATGAAGGGAAATTATTAAAGTTGCCTCTTATTTAATGATACTCTTTTTCTTTTTCAGTAAGCTCATATTCTTTTGTAGTTTTGTGAGTAATCCAAGAGTCATTATAGTGTATGTACCAGATAAGAAATAGAATCAGTAACCAGACTGAATGGATTTGAATTCTAGGGTCATGACCTTACTTGCTGTTTTACATCGAACAGTTTATTCATCTCATCATTGCCTTTGTTGCTTCATCTGTGAATGCTTTACTAACTTAAAGTCTTCTGTAATAATTAGGTAAGACAAATATAAAGCTCATAGAAGCTGGAAATAATAAGACCTCTAGAAATATTAATAATTGCTAATGGTTAATGAAACCATATTGACTGCTTCTTAGTTTATCACAGGGTATCATTGAATTAGTATATAATCGGTGAGTTACCCTGTAGAAGGTAATGAGAAATAATTAGACAGATTTCAAATTTTTCTTATTATATGTGACTTTAATGTCATATATTGGTGTCCATAAAGTTCTTTTATTATTCTTAAAGTTCACATCCATTTTTGTGATAAGAGATAGCTAGTTATGCTCAAAAATTTACTTTCCTGTTCTTCCATATATAATATAAATTTTATATTTGTATCTCTACTGACATGATCACCTAGAATAAGATGATTCTGGTTGCAGGGCACCTGGGCGGCATAGTTGGTTAAGATGCTAACTCTTGATTTCAGCTCAGGTTGTGATCTCAGGGTTGTGGGATCTAGCCTTCCATCATGCTCAGCATGGAGTCTGCTTGGAATTCTCTCTCTTCTTTCCCTTTGTCCCTTCCACCCCACTCACTCTAAAATAAATAAATAAATCTTAAAAAAGAAAAAAAAAAGATTCTGGTTGCTGGGATATAAGGGAAAGCATTAAGTAGTAGCTTCTAGAAACCTTATCTCTGGACAGCTGGCATGAGTCCTTCGCTCTTTCTTATTCCATTCTTCTGTCCTCCACAGCACAATGTATGTTCCCTTAGACTATGAGAAGAAAAACTTCACTGAACTTGGTGGAGTAGTAAGCTGGAAAGTTCACTGTCCCTGGGGACATCAAGGACCAGAGGCCACTCTCACCTTGAAATGCATGCTTTCATTTGAGAAATGAAAAATTGACTTCTCTCTTATTTAACTCAGTATAACTTTCCATTTTTCTATCAAAGTTAAACTTAATTTTAACAGATAATTCACCAAGCTATATCTTAGTGTCTGTTGATTGTTTTCTATGATTTGCCTTCAGAACTGTTTGCACTTTTTATTTGTTGATTATGGGTTTCTTTTATCTTCAGAAATTTTATCCAGTTCTGAATTTGAATATTTTTCCTTACTTTTTATCTTTGCTGATTCCTAATATCTGTATATTGGACATGTATTTTCTTATTTTCATACTCTCTTAGAGCTTCCTTTCTCATTTTGCTTTCCCTTTCCCTCGGAACTTATTCTTATCATTATATTCCCAGTACTAAATCAGTACCTGGCATATTACTAGTTTATTGAACAAATAATATAATGAATTAATTAAATTATTTCTAATTCTGTTTTTAGCTACATCTATTGTTCCTCTTAACTGCTTCATGATTTCTATTTCTTTTCGTATTTCATCTTCTTTTGTGATTATATTTCTTTGTTCTTTTCTGCTCATGTCTTTACTGAACATTTTTTACTAGTGTTTTCAGTGGTATAGGGGAGTTTTGTCTAAAATTTTATGTTTCTTGGGGATAGCTTTTCTTCTGAAGACTTTTTTTGAACCTCCTTTTTTTTAATAGTACCTATTTTTGATTAGATTATAAATTTGTGTTTTTCTGTGGCCATATATTTTTCTTACCTTGTTTCAAGCCAGTGGTCAGGTTCTGTTGAATCCTTTTTACTTCAGACAAGATTTATGTTTCAGGAGTACAAGCAAAGTTACTTGTGCCTCTTTTCTGTTTTATATGCCTAAAATTGATTAAGGAATTCAGCTTAGTGTCCTGTAAGAGGACAGAGAAAGATCATTGGGAACTAGTGGTAGAGGTCATAGCCAACTGAGGTTTCAGAGGAGAGAGATGATGGGAGACAAGAGGGACCTTTTTCAAAATGACCATCAGTACTCTGAATGTAGCAAAAACTCAAGGATGCCTTTGACCACTTGGTGCTTTTATGAAGAGTACTCTGAAGGCCTGGGCATTCTCAGTTCCCAAAGACTTAGAGAAACTAGCATAACTAGCAGCCTTTATGGAATCACAGTCTAAAACAATAAACATCTCAATTTTAATCAGTGTAACTAAGTCTGAGGATGACAGTGGTCTCCTTCACACTCAGAACATTGGTCTGACCAAGGAGCGCCAAGAAAGAACTTGATTTTCTCATCAATTTTGCAGTATAGAGACTGAAGTCAGATCAAAGAAAACAAGGAAATGCCATGTCTCTTGTACTTCTGATTTTCAGTACTAAAACGGATATATGATACATGAATTGATTCCAGGTTATGTGATTTGTCTATATTGCTCTTTTTGGAATGGTGGTATAATCTAGGCCTATAATTCATGCTGGAATTGGAGGCAGTGACCTGGAAAGTTGGCACTTCCAAATTGAATATGTTGTCTCAGAACATTTTCTCTTCCTCTTTACTAAAGACATGTCTTTCCTCAACTTTCAGTGTACATTCCTCTTTATTGAAGATTGACTCTGGTAAGCAGTTTCAAAGCTGGTGACTATTTACCCTCTTTTTCCTTCTCTGTTGCACCTGATAGTTTATCTGAGTTAATTATTTGTGCTGTAGAAAAATTAAAACGTCATATGCAAGTCATTCATTGCTATGTCCGTTTTTTACTTCCTCCTTTAACCAAATTTCACTGTATTTGATAAATATTCATCGTAGTTTGCAAGCTTTTCCCAGTTTTATTACAGATGGGAATTTAGTTCATAGTTTTTGTTCATTTAAGTAAGTTGCCATAGGTTTTGAGAAAAATGGGTATACTCTGCTACTATTTTACCTAAGCCTTTAGCCTTTGGAGTATGTATTTGCAAGTGCACACGTGTGTGTGTGTGTGTGTGTGTGTGTGAGTGTGTGTGTGTGTGTGTGTGTGTGTGTGTGTACTACCAGGAACTCAATTTTACTTTTTTCTCTTTTTTTTAATATTTATTTATCCATTTTGGAGGCAGGGGTGGTCAGAGGAGAGTCTTAAGCAGACTATGCACTGAGAGTGGAATCCTAGGTGACTCAGTCTTATACCCTGAGATCAAGATCTGAGCCAAAACCAAGTCAGAAGCTTATCATCATCCAGGCACCTCTCAGTTTTACTTTTAAGAAGCTGTTTTTCATCCCCACCAACAGGAGTTTTCCTTTCCTGGAAGTAGCCAAAGTCATAGACGAAGTAACAATTTAAATGTAATTTGTAAAATCCTGTCCCTCTCATTTCTCATACTGTAGTTTTTGTTCTCATAACCTGTTATTTGTTCCAGGCATCCTGTCCTCCTTTCCTCCCTGAATCTATCAGTTGGCTCTACTTGGCCAATACTCCTAATTGTTTTTCTGCTATGTTTGAGCTCTGTCTCACAGATTAGTAGCCCTCTCCCATCTCTCTCATTTACAAGGGAGCAGTTGATAGCAACTGAGTTTAATGAAGTTGGGTTAAATTTATACTGCATCTTAATTTTGGTACCTACAAACTGAAAAAGATGAGGGGTTTCCAGAAAGGACCATGTCTTGAAGCTATATGAACTGCTCATTTCTCAAGCTATACCTATTGACTTAATTTCATAAGATCAAACAGACAGCTGGAATTTGAACACAGCTCTCTCTTATTTCACATCCATTACCTTAGATTCTTTATCTAGCATTTACTTCTCTTAATATGGAATATCAAGGACTATATCAATTGGGACTTAGTTTTCATGGCTGTAACTGAGTGTAGAATGATAACGCTACTGCTTTTCCACAACTAAATTAATTTGATACAAGAATGATAGATTCTCATAGTTTAGCTATTTTCTGAACAGAAATGAGAAGAAATTATCTTGCAAGAAATTCTGTCCCAAACTTTAATTAAGATAAATAAAATATAATGTTTTTATTCAAATAAAAGTCAGAGCATAAAACTGTGTATGGAATTTCTGCTAGCAAATTTTCCTCTTTCTAAAATCCCCTTTAATAGGGCACCTGGATGGCTCAGTTGGTTAAGCACCTGCCTTTGGCTCAGGTCATGATCCCAGGGTCCTGGGATGGCTTCCACATAGGGCTTCCTGCTCAGCAGGGAGTCTGCTTCTCCCTCTGCCCCTCCACCTTCATGCTTTTGCACTCTCTCAAAAATAAATAAAAGTTTTAAAAAATAAAAACCTAGTTAACGCCCCACATAACATCCAGGTATTAAATAAAGCTGACTAGATGTAACTTAGAGATTCTCCATGACTATTTCTCCAACAACTGCTTGAATACTGGGTAAAATCAAATACAGAACTCTGATTCATTTCATTTACTTACCAGTTTTTTTAGTGACAGGTGACAAGAAAATTAAGAAGGAATTTTAAGTATTTTTAATAACTTGCAAATGACATTAATACTTTATCAAGCAGGGGGAGTGAGAGAGGGAGAAGCAGGCTTCCCGCCGAGCAGGGAGCCCGATGTGGGACTCGATCCCGAGTCTCCAGCATCATGACCTGAGCCGAAGGCAGTTGCTTAACCAACTGAGCCACCCAGGCACCCCTTGATCTGGCATTCTAATCATCTCACTTGGATGAGTGAGATGGTCAAATATTTTCCTTGGCCTAAATATAAAGGTTTTTTTAAAAAAAACCTTCAAATTATATTGGCTTTGACTTTTTTATAAATATGACTTCATTAAACACATTTTTGTGAGGACTTGTGCCTATAGAAAAGCAATCATGTATTTCAAACTGAGTATCAGTTTATGGATTTAAAAGCTCTGAACTATTAAAGCTGAGACTCCTTCCTGTAACTGATAGACTCTTTGCATGGACTAAAGATCATTCAAATGATGCTCCTAAATAAGCTTCCAGTTATAATAGAGGCACATGCAAAAGAGCAGGAATTTCACATTCAATCAGAGTACAGGAGGAATGAATTCTTTCTGTATAATGGAAATGATAACCTTGAAATACTTGGGCAATCACCCTTGAGAAAAGTAAAAAGACCCAAATACTAAAATATGATGAGTCCGTGATGCCCAGAATTATAGAGTAGATTTAATTTCATGGCATCTGACAGAAGAGCCACAAATGGTCACTCCCAACTCCTAAGTAGCTTGTTAATCATCCTCATTTTATATTTAAATTCATATACTAGACATCTTTACATGAGTGGACCTTAAGTACAGGTGATTTGTAGGCACAATTTGTTACAAACTGTTTAAACAAAATTTCTAAAATTATTCTGGGTTTTATCCTATCACACAGCTAAATTCCATTTCAGTTGCAAAATACATGTCAAGTTGAAAGGTGTGAAATTATTTTCTATAAATTATATGCCAGAAATACAGGGTCACTTTACCTAGTCATAACAATGTTCAGGTACCAGGTTAACTTTTAGAAAGCGTATTTTTAGAGGATACATAGAAAACAACTGTCACACTGAAGCAGGACCCAAGCAGCCTAAAATATTAATACATTCTTGATATTGTCAGTAATTTCCATAGAGGGTAGGGTAATATGCTAGAGGACAGGCTTCACATGGAGTCAGAACCAGATCTGAGTTCTACCTTTGTTAAAGTTAAAAATCTTGAGTATGTTTCATGTATTAAAAACTTACTTTTCTATCTCCAAAATAAAGATAATGATACATATCATAAAAGGCTATAAGGGGAATGCACTGAGCTATGAATAATATACAGCAGTAGGGTAGGCAAGACCTCCATCTCCCCTTTGTGTCCCCTTTCCCCCGCCCCCCCCAAGCAGAGAAGTACTCATTAGCATTATCAGATTTGAGGACACAGATTGGATCATTTTTGCTAGTGAGAAATGCACTAAAATGCCTCTAAACAGGTATGATTTCCTCTTGTTTTGGCAATGCAATGCCAAAACCCCAGTCATCTGTTATTTTGTTCCATTGTGGCAGCAGGGAGTATAGGACTTTGGTTTTGCCAGGACTCAGGCCAGTTTTTACTGTCAGGGCCTCAACTGTATCCCTTCTACTTAGAAAATCAGGCTTCTTCTCAGTAGGTAGCCTGTGCATATTTGGATTGCTGTTTTATATTTAACATAATTTAGGCCTAGGGAGTTTAGGATAAAGGACTGTGACATCCCAGCTTACTGAAGTTCTCTGCAATGGAGGCTGCCATTCCAAGCCCAACTAATAATAACTTGTGTTCCTGGGTCCATTAAGGACTTGCCTCTGCACATGAACACATTTTGTGGGCTTCATGAAGAGAGAGAACCCAGGTTATTCCTGGGTCCTCTGGCTAAATAAAATACCATTATTTTGAATAAAATCTCAATTCCTCTCTTGATACCAGCATATGTGATAGTAGTTTGCTTTATGTATTCTTAGTATTAATTACCACTGTTTGTTGTTTGGTTAACTTTGTGCTCAACTATAGTACATTTGGCTCTTACAAGCTCTTTGCTCCCTGAATGTTGAAGTTCCTTTATGTTCCCTCCAGGTCTTCTCTTTTCACTTTCCAGAATATTCTCATCCACATTGATGACATTATTATTTCTTCACTGATTACTTCCAAATTCATATCTCTATTCCTAATTTCTTCTTCGAAAATCAGTTCTGTATTTTTCTGTGACTATTGGTTTCCCATAGGCCTCTTAATATGGCTAAAAACAAATACACTTTTATTATGACTTATATGTATTTCTCTTCTTATTTTAGTGATGGTAGTTGATAACATTATCACCTTTCCAACTTTCCATTCCATTCCAGCTCATTCCATTCTATTCTGTTCTGTTCCCTCCTCCTTTGATTTCACATCCATCCAGTTGCAAAATTTTGGTCCATTATGTATCAGATCTGCCTCTGAATAAAACCACTATGCTTCTGGACTGGCACTGCCTTGTCCTATAGATACTTATCAAATGTAGTCATGCCTATTACGAATAATTATGTCCTGCTCCTAGTCTTCTTCTTTTCAGTTTTCTTCCTCTTTGCATCCCAGTTCTTTTCCTAGAGCAGAAAGCCAAACTATTAATTTCTTGCTTAAAATATGATTGCTTCCCATTATGTATTCAATGAAATCTAAATTACGTATCATATTAAACATTGTTTTTAATTATCTGTTGCCTAATTAGCCCTCTTGCCTCATCTCGACAATATTTATCTTATTCACTAATGACTCAGAACATGCTATTCCCAAAGGCTAGGATATTTTCACAAATGATCCCTTTCCATCTAGACTTTCCCCTTCTTCCTCTGGCAATTTCTATTCATCGTTTAAGACTCAGCTTAATTTCCTCTGTTGTGGAGGCTGTCTTTATTATTCCCTAGCCAGTCACTCACTCCCTTGGCACCATCTTTGGACCTATATTACTGCACTGCAACATCTGCTGACTTGTCATTATGTCCCAGGATACTTTGTGGTATTTCATCAAGTATCTGTCTCCAATTATGCTCCTAGTTTTTGCAACACAGCAGAAGATAAAGAAACATTTATTTCTTGGCTGATTGGCCAAGTAGCAAAGAACTTTGCCATTTTCTTCAATATTTTTTTTATGTAGAAAATTTTGTTTATTTTTAAAAAGATTTTATTTATTTTTTTTGACAGAGAAAGAGGGACAGAGAGAGAGGGAACCACAAGCAGGGGGAGTGTGAGAGGAAGAAGCAGGTTTCCTGCTGAGTAGGGAGACGGATACGGGGCTTGATCCCAGGACCCTGGGATCATAACCTGAGCCGAAGGCAGATGCTTAATGACTGAGCCACCCAGATGCACCATTACATAGATAATTTTAAAATCCCTTATTTCATTCCCATTTCTCACCCTCCACATCCTTGTCTCAGCCCCCCAGCCACCCCTGCTGAGGCAACTAGTCTTCTTTTTCATACGGCATATGTAGATATATTTTAAACACTGAAAATAAAGATTAGTAACTATTTGAAAGGAATGAAGATAAATTCAGGAGAATTTATTTCATTTGGCATTAGTTCAATACATGTATTTTTCATCCATATATCTTTCCCCCCAGCTTTATTGAGATATAATTGACATTTTATGTAAGTTAAACAGTATACAACATGATTTGATATATGTATCTTTTGAGAAATTATTACCCCAATAAGGTTAGGTAACACTTTCATAATCTCATACAATTGTGTGTGTGTGAGAGAGAGAGCGAGAAAGAGAAAGAGAGAAAGAGAGAAAGAGAGAGAGAGAGAGAGAGAGAGAGAGAAATAGAGAGAGAACATTTAGGATCACATGAGTGAATAAATGGATGGATATATTCCTAGGATCTGTTCTGGGTGGTAAAATACCAAGTTCAGGTTGAACTCTCTTACCTTGGCAAAGGCTATCTAAATAACTGATGTATTATCAGAAAGTGATTTAAATTAATTCATACAGCAATAAGCATCTGTGTTATAAATAACCAAAACATTTTCTTCAGGGGGCTAAGTGGTATTTCCAATTTAGAACTGCCCAGCCTTTGGTAAAATACTTGTAATTAATCTAATTGATTCATTAAATCCATGCTTGCAGGATATTTTTCAACCAAAGCCTCTTAATTGTTTATCAATGAGTGTGATTCACATTCAGCTTTATCTATGAACTTCTTGAGCACCTTAAAGATAGCCAAAGAGAGAGGGAAAAATGGTTTAGAAACACTTGCCTCATATTGAATGGACTTTAGTCTGTGGGAGGAATGGAAGTTGGTAAGTCACTGCATTGTTAAAAATAGAATGTAGGTAATAGTGTTTGTTTTTTTTAATCACAGAACCTATTATGTTCAATCATATCCTCATTCATCTATAATTAACAAAAACCTCTTGATCATTCTAACTGTTCCTGGTGATTTCTTATGTGCCTTTGCCCCTCTTCTTGCTCTTCATCTCATGCACTCTTTTTCACATTATCAAAAATACCTCCTCCTCCTTTTCCATATTTTCATTATATATTTTCAAATTAGCAATTTATGTTTTTGAAATTGCAAATAAACTATAGGTAAATAGTATATCATGTTAGAACTGCTGCATTCAAATACAGCAGTGGAATGTGGTCACTAAAGTTGTCTTTGAAACTGGAAATCAAGGTGATAATGAACGTGAATGTGCTTAATATTGGAAGAAATAATTCCATGCTTAAAAATAGCCCTAATGTAAACTTTGTTCTTTGAATAAAACATAACAGATGGTCCCTTCAGCATCCGGTCTGTGCATCAAAGCACCACAGGACCTTGGTTTTTGGACTAGTGGAGGGTCCAGTGTAAATTGTTTTCTAATTAACAGCCTTATCAAGATTGTCAGTGATTTAAATGTAGTGCTTTTTTTTTTATTTCTTTTTTTTTTTTTTTTTAAGATTTTATTTATTTGACAGAGAGAAACACAGCCAGAGGGGGAACACAAGCAGAGGGAGTGAGAGAGGGAGAAGCAGGCTTCCCGCTGAGCAGGCAGCCCGATGTGGGGCTCGATCCCAGGTCTCCGGGATCATGACCTGAGCCGAAGGCAGTCGCTCAACCAACTGAGCCACCCAGGCGCCACCTAAATGTAGTGCTTTTTATTTTGAAGTTGACAATTTGTTAGGACGAGAATTAGAATCACTATGCTTGCATTAAAACATGCATTTTAAAAACAGGTATTAGCCAAACTGAGTATCCAACCCTGTGTAAGGAATTGTGGAAGATAATAAAGAAATAATTTCTTTGTCTTTATGGAGATTATAATCCATTTGGGAAGAAAAGTCAGATAACTAGAAAAGTTAGAAATTAATTCCAGGGTTAGTGGGTTAAGCATTGGTCTTTGGCTCAGTTCATGATCCTGGGATCTTGGGCTCCAGTCCTGCATCGGGCTCCTTGTTCAGAGGGGAGACTGCTTCTCCCTTTTCCCCTTCCCCCTGCTCATGCGTGCGCTCGCGCTCTCTGTCTCTCTCCTTCTCTCTCAAATAAATAAGTAAATACCTTTAAAAAAAAGAAGAAGAAATTAATTCCAAAATGTTATTCACCTTCTGGTTCACATTTCAGGGGTCACAGTTCCAATCCTAATCTCTAAACCATGATCTAGGCCCAGAAGTCCTGCTGACTACAAAATATTACTTCCATGTAATGTTTCATGATTGACATCCCCCCAAACTGGACAGATTACCTCCTACTGTCCTTGAAATCTCCCTCAAAAATTTCCTTTTCCCTCAATAATAATAGCAGGTTGTTTTGTTTTGTTTTTTCAGGTAATTAGACATTTAAGTTTGCTCTAACTCTTGTTCCCTTGTGAGTATGCCTGACATTTCCTACCTGAAAAAAATGTTCTCTCACGTCAGTCTTCTGGCCTCAGCTGTCTCTCTTGTGTAGACAACATCGAAATCCATACCCAGTGCATTCAGTCACATGTTCTGAGTTACTGTAAATAAGGCATTTAGAAGATGGCTTGGCACATGCTAAGCACTGTAAAGTTTCTCGCTCCTAACAATTATTATTGTTATCACTATAGTGCTGTTAATACTGTTATATCTCTAGTAGGTTGCCTCAGAGCAAAACAAGTGCACTATAATCAAATCTTTTCATCCTTCTGTGTAATGTTTTAATGTAGATAGTAGCTTTAACTCAAAAATTTATCAGTTTCTTTTCTCTTATTTTCTGTACTGAATCACTATTGTTTACGACCTTTGTCAAATCTCTTGCCTCTGTTTTTTCCTCTCCATGCAACCATATTTGTCTTGGTTTAAATACTCATTTTATTTCTCTTGGATTCTGCTGTAGATCTTAACTTTTTTCTGTCTTCTATGTTATTTTGTGTATGATGACCAGATAATTTCTTTTCTTTTATTATTTTTTTAAAAGATTTTATTTATTTATTTGACAGTGAGAAACACAGCTAGAGAGGGAACACAAGCAGAGGGAGTGATAGAGGGAGAAGCAGGCTTCCCAGTGAGCAGGGAGCCTGATGCGGGGCTCAATCCCGGGTCTCTGGGATCATGACCTGAGCCAAAGGCAGTTGCTTAACCAGCTGAGCCACCCAGGTGTCCCTGGTTTCTTTTTTTTTCTTCCTTCCTTCCCTTCCTTCCTTCCTTCCTTCCTTCCTTCCTTCCTTCCTTCCTTCCTTCCTTCCTTCCTTCCTTTCTTTCTTTCTTTCTTTCTTTCTTTCTTTCTTTCATTTTATTTATTTGACAGAGAGAAACAATAGCTAGAGAGGGAACCCAAGCAAGGGAAGTGAGAGAGGTAGAAACAGGCTTCCCGCCGAGCAGGGAGCCCGATGCAGGGCTGGATCCTGGGACTCTGCCTACATTGAAGTCTTAATATTTTGCTTCCATATGATGTTTCTGACCTTATCACTTACCAGTTCCTTCTATAGTATAACTAACGTGAATAGCATTTAATGTTCATTCATTGCAAGTATGTAGTGAAAGCTTTCTGCAGAGCATGTTTCATTTTGAGTGTCCTAACAGCGTGAATAAGACATATCTGGTCAAACATTACTTTGTTCATTCTCCCATCTTTGTGTTCTCATTTATCCACATTTTGTTTATCTGATATGGAACAGATAATAGGCTTTCTTATTTGTAAAGCATTCTAGGCCTTCTGACTGAAAGTTTTCTTTTTATTCTCAATTTTCCTATTTATTTATATCTTCCCCATTGCTCTCCACATTTTCACTCTTGGTGGGCCTTCTGTTTAGGGAATATGTAAAGATTACCTGAACTTTAAACAAACAGTGTGGAAGCTTTGAGTAGTCTTTCTAAATCTGGAGGCTGCGTTTTCAGCCATATGTGCCTTTTACCACTTTCTAGCCCTCATATGGAGCCAGGTACTACTAAGTCTACCATAACAGAACTTACTGCTGTGTAGAACATTTTGTACTAAGTGTACAAATGAGCCGGAAGTAGAGGCAACAGCAGACTGTCTAATATAAGTGGCTATCCCATATCTTCATTTTTTTCTAGGAGCTTACAATTTTCCTCTCACATTTCTTCAAATAGAAGACTGCAAAAAGAACCGTAAAAAGGTGAAGATTAGCACTTGCCCAAAATTTTAGGCCAAGAAAAGCATATTGTTCGAAATATCCATATAACTGAAAGGAAAGTGGTATGTTAGCTTGAATTATCTGTGTAATAGATCCTGCTGTCCACTTGATGGAATAGATGCAGACACAGCTTAGGTTGCAACCCTATCTTAACCACTCATCCTTTTTTTATATAGTTTCAGCATCACAAGGATACTTTATTTTCTCTCATATTATATTAACACGTAGTGACCAATTTGCTGAAGAAGTAGTTTCAAAAGGATCCTGATTTGCAGAGCACAGGTTTCCTTAGCTCAAGGTTGTATACGTTCTGACGTTCTGAAGTAAAAATGAAATTCTTTTCAATGATTGAACTCAGTGGAGCTGAATTTACAGTTCAGGGAATTTTAATGGCCATTTCTTGATGGACCTAGACCACATCCTTACTATTAAGTTTATATATAATTTGGCAAGGGGGAGAGAAGTCATGCCTCATGTTCATATGCTGTCTAACGTGACTTAAAACAAAAACAAATAAAAGAAGCTATAGGGTATTTCTGTTAGAAAATTGTGTCTGTGAAGATTTTTTTTGAAAAAAATATTTATAAAGAATTCATTGGAATGAGGTATTCAGTATTTTCTTGTTAATAAAATTTATTAATGAGTTGATTTTAATGGCAAATTATAATTTCAAATTGATCATAGATTCCTTTTTCAACATGTTATATGTCAAGGATAGCAGCATATCCATAGTGCTTAGGTGTGCAGGCTTTAAAGACAGACAGTGGATTCGAATTCAGTAAAGATTTCCTACACATATGGCCTTGGGTAGTTGCTTTACTTAAACTTTTTCTGAGACTTGACTTCTGTTATAGTAAAATGATGTAACAGTTCTACTAATTTCATAGTAAGTACTCTATAAATTTCAGCTCTTATTTTTTTATTGTTAAGAAAGTATTAGCTGGAGGTGCCTGGGTAGCTCAGTCATTAAGCATCTGCCTTCGGCTCAGGTTGTGATCCGAGGGTCCTGGGATCAAGCCCCACTTCGGTCTCCCTGCTTCTCCCTCTCTCACTCCCCCTCCTTGTGCTTCCTCTCTCGCTGTATCTCTGTCTCTCTGTCAAATGAATAAATAAAATCTTAAAAAAGAAAAAGAAAGCATTAGCTTTATAGAAGGAAATGATGTCTTTCAAATTTTTTTCTGAACCTTATGTATGTCTGCTGACTTCATGCATCTTTTTGAATCAAAACATGTAGCATAAGTTTATCTATTAATCTGAGAACACCATTTAAATATACATCCTAGTGTTTCTTTCCCAGGTAGTCAGTGAACAATAATGACTATCCAACAATTAGAAAATATGATCAATTATCTGACATGAGGTCTGATTTTTAAATGTCAGTTATGTTTATTAATGCTTTTAATAGATGTTATATTTTAGGGCAGTTTTAGGGAAACAGCGAATTTAAGTAGAAAATACATAGAATTCCTATAAACCCATTCCCCACATATACATGGCCTCCTTCACAAATAGCACTTTTAATGAAAGCTTAGTTGTGGATTGAGGATTGCTTGTTTTTGCATAATCTATCATCTATTTCTTTTTTTTGGTCTTAATTGGTAAATGTTTCACATATGCCTTAGTTAAGAACATAAAAAAATTGTACTGTTTGAGGAACAGATTCAAGAGTTTTTGTACTTCAATGCAGTTGGAGATACTCATCAAATCTAAAGAAAATCTGGGTCATTAAAAATGTAGTTTTTAATTTCTGTGAATGTTGATGATACTCAGTTTATCACAGTGTATCATGTGAATATAACTGAAAACTTTGGATCAGATGACAAAGTATCTGTATCTGTAATCTGCGGGTTCTGGGATAAATTAGAATCCAAATGTGGCTGATTGTAAAACTGCTTTCATTTTTCATGGAAGAAGCAGATCAGCAATTCTTGTAGAATATATTTGATTAAAGGGAAAGTACAGTACAAATGAGAAGGCAAAAACACTGACCAGCTATACAAATATATTTACATGTTAGCACACACCAAAGTTCTCCATTAACCAAGGCATTTCTTCTGTTTCACCAGGCATTCGTCGTAGGACAAGCTCTTGACTCTTAGACCATTGGTGATCTCTGCAGCTTTAATGAGATCAAAAGGGCAAAAACTTAAACCTAGCCATTACCTCTCACTTGGAAAAATGCAGTTCAAATTCTGGTTCTCAGCTCTGTCATAAATGCCACTCACCCTTTCCCTTGGAGGTCATATTTTCTGACAGTTAAGGCCAGCTCTTCCCCTACCTCCTGCCCTTGACTTCCATCAGTGATTCAGACTCTAAGCAGCCTGAGTCTTAGTGCAAATGCTTTGTGAACTTCAGCACCCAACCCCTTGTGAAATTTGGCCTGAATCTGTCAGTGGATATAAAGATGGATTTCACATTTAGAACCAGCACAACTATTGGTTACAAACATTTTCCAGAGTGAGGCTTTTTCAAAAACATGTTTGAGAATTCCCAAATAGAGTTCTTTAATAGTCTTCTTTCTCTTTTATCGTTTTTGACAGGGGGATTATGTGATTTAAATAAGTATATATTTTTAACTTTACTGTTTTGGCTTTCTTGAATATGTTTGACTCTACCTTTTAGGTATTAATTGTGATTATTCTTGTGCTAATATATGGCTGTGTGTGCATCTGTGTGTGTATGTGAGTGTGCACACACACACATTAGTAGCATTGTCCCAGAAAAGAGGAAGAACAATTTGTTTCACAGAGAACACTCACATGTAAGTGTGTATGCACATGTACATATGTACACACATACCACAACTTGTAATTGTGTGATCGTTAATGGTGAATAAGCAGGACGATAGGGTGAAGCCACAAAGCAAATTTATTCTTTCTGTCCACTCCATTATTTCTTTAATCTTTTTGATCATCCATTTTTCTTCTGTCCCTTGGATTTTCATTCAGATGACTTTTCTGATTATTCGTAGATACCCAAAAATTTCCCAGTTACTTTGAGATAGAAATTGTCATTTCAGTACCTGTGGGATCTAGCCCAGTTTAGAAATCAGCACTGCAAATTCTTCCATGTCTACCATTCCTTCTGCGTCGGGCCTCAAGCCCATGGTGGGATGGGAAGGCCATGTTTTTTTCCTCAGTTTTCTCAGTGAGCCTGTCTACTCTTCTTACCTGCTCACAAATCAGAGTTGGAAGAAATAGGGACAAGAAAGGAGAGGTGAAAAGCAGAAAAGACCTTACTGCTTTGCATTTGTGTGACCAGGTATAGGTTCATTCTGGCTGTGCACAGGTTTAAAGCTCTCTCCTGTGGCTTTTTTCATGGGTTACATGCATACTTACCTGCTTGGCCCTCTGACCACAGCTCCCTCTGCCCAGACCTTGCTTGTTCTCCAGCATGCTTATGTCTGCACTGCTGCTTCTGCAACGAAAGGTTCATCTCCAGCATCTTTCTGTTGAAAATGCCTTACTTTTATAGAATCTCTTTGGGATGGAATTTCTTTCCTTTTTTTTTTTTTTTTTTTTTTTTTTTTTTTTTTTTTTTTTTTTTTTTTTTTTTTTTTTTTTTTTTTACTTTTGTATTGTATTACATTATTTTATTTTGTATTTGTCTTTATTTTTTAAATTTAAGTTCAGTTAGTCAATGTGTAATGTATTATTAGTTTCAGAGGTAGAGGCCAGTGATTCATCAGTCTTATAGAATATGCAGTGCTCATTACGTCACATTGGGCAGAATGTTTTTTTAACTGCAAAAGCTAGTGTATCTGTGCAGGCTCCACATCCAGGCATTGGGGGATTGACTTTAACTACACTCAGGAAGAGCATAGTTTCTCCTTAAGGTTTCCTTCCAGAGGCCACTATATTCAGTCTCTGACTTATAGACAATTATTTAGGTACATGGCATCAGTTCTCAGTGTTATATAAACTGGGGACACATATCACATATTCTCCAGCAGGTCTTATTGAAGCCTTTTTATTAAACTAACAAATTTTCCAAAGAAATACTCTAATTTCCAACTCATACCCCTTTCATCTTTTATGAAATTAATCTGTGTATCTTCAAATTAGAGAAAAGGCTGTGAAACAGGTGCCAACAAGTTCTTCAAGCCCTCTCTGGGGCACCTTGGATTGTAGCGACTAATTTGTGGCTACTGTCTTAAGGCTTCATGGAAAATGAGACAGAAAGTTTCCCATTTAAATATCCTGTTACAGTGGTGTCATTCACTTTAATGTCTTTGATATCTTATTTTCCTACTCCATCTGTTAATTTCTTTTTTAAAAGATTTTATTTATTTAAGAGAGAGATAGACTATCAAGAGCACACAGGAGGAGAGTACAAAGGGAGAAGATGACTCCCCACTAAGCAGGGAGCCTGATGCAGGACTTCAACCCAAAACCCTGGGATCATGACCTGAGAAGGCAGACACTTAACTGACTGAACCACCCTGCCCCATCTGTTAATTTCTGAGACTCTTTGAAGAGAGCCTTTGCTCATGATGTTGTCATTTTCTTATCACTATTAATTTATACAGTATATATACATTTTAATATCTTGAAATCACATTGTTGAGTACATATTTATGATCATATGTACTTGGTATATTTTTAACTTTTTATTTATTTTTATTTTTTTTATTTTAACTTTTTAAAAAAGCACTGTAAAACATTCAAAGTTTTTGACACTTTGTTTCCCCCTTAATGATTTTTCCAGCTTTATTGAGATATTATTGACAAATTAAAATAATGTATATAATTAAGGTATATACTGTGGCATTTTGATGTAAGTATGCCTTATGTAATAATTTCCATAATCAAGATTATTAACATATCATCTCACATTGTTACCACTGTGTGTGTGAAAAGAACACTTAAGAGCTACTCTTTCTTTCTTTTTTTTTCTTAAAGATTTTATTTATTTGACAGAAACACAGGTAGAGAGAGAACACAAAGGAGTGAGAGAGGGAGAAGCGGGCTTCCTGCCACTGGGCAGGGAGCCTGATGTGGGGCTCGATCTCAGGACTCTGGGATCATGACCTGAGGTGAAGGCAGACACTCAATGACTGACCACCCAGGCGCCCCAAGAGCTACTCTGTTAGCAAATTTCAAGTATATAGTACATTATTATTAACTAAAGTTATTGTGCTGTACATTAGACCTCTAAGAACAAGAACATGGTGATATCTCACTGTAAATTCTCACTAAGAATTTATTCATCTTATAACTGAAGGTTTGTACCCTTTGGCCAACCTCTCCACATTTTCCCCACCCCAAGCCACTGTCAAACACCATTCTACTACCTATTTTTCTAACTTTGACTTTTTTAGATTCGACATGTAAGTGAATTATGTAGTACTTGTCTTTCTGTGTCTGGCTTATTTAACTCTAGCATAATGCCTTCCAAGTTCATGCACACGGTTGCGAATGGCAGGATTTCTTCTTTGGGCTGAATAATATTACACACACAGACACACACACATGTGTATATATGGTTGACCTTAAACAACATGGGAGTTAGAGGCACCAACCTCTGTGTAGTTGAAAATTCACATATAACTTTTGACTCCTCAAAAACTTAACCACTAATGGTATACCGTTGACTAGAAGCCTTACTGATAACATAAATTGTATATTAATATATATTTTGTATATGTGTAATATACTGCAATCTTACAATAAACTAGAGCAAGGAAAATGTTAAGAAAATCCTAAGGAAGAGCAAATATATTTACAGTGCTATACTGTATTTACTGAAAAAAATCTGCATGTAAATGGGACATACCCTGTTCACACCCATCTTGTTCAAGGGTACATTATTATTATTATTACATGTAATAATAATAACTGTATTATATAATGTGATTATATATATTATATATATTATATAATGTATTATATATAATACAATATTACATGTAATAATAACTAATAATAACTGTACACACACATACACAAACACACTCATATACATATATATAACATTTATATACATAAGTTATATGTAGTATATATAGTTATATATAGTATAACTTACGTATAAGATATATAGTGTAACTTTTGTATATAAATGTAATAATTCTGTATCCATTGTATATAAATATACAGTTTCTTTATTCCTTAATTCATTGACCCCTTAGATTATTTCCATATCTTGGGTATTGTGAATAATGCTGCAGTGAACATGGGAAGTTAGATACCTGTTTGAGATATCGTTTGGATATATACATCCAGAAGTAGAATTGCTAGATCCACTTCTATTTTTAATTTTTTGAGGAGATTTCATACTATTTTCCATAGTGACTATATACAAATTTACAGTCCCATCAACAGTGTACAAGAATAATCATTTTTTAGATTTCCACCAACACTTATCTTTTTGAAAATAACCATTCTAATAAGAACATAATGATATCTCACTGTTGTTTTGTTTTGTATTTCCATCATGATTGGTGACCTTGAACAACTTTTCATGTCTGTTGGCCATCTATATGTCTTTGTTGGAAAAATAGCTATTCAAATGTTATGGCTGTCTTTGAGTTATTTAGGGTTTTTTTGTTTCTGTTTTTTTGTTTTTTCTACTATTGAGTTGTATGAGTTCCTAATCTATTTTGGATGTTAACTCCTAATCAGACAGATGGTTTGCAGATATTTTCTCTCATTCTGTAGGCTGCCTTTCATTTTCTTGTTTCTTTTGCTCAGAGAAGCTTTTTAGTTTGATTTAGTTCCACTTGTTTATTTTTGCTTTTGTTGCTTGTGATTTGGATGCCATATCCAAAAAAATCATTGCCAAGAGCAATGTATAGAAGCTTTTCTTCTCTGTTTTATTCTAGGACTTTCTCAGCTTCAGGTTTTGCTTTCAGTTTTCAATCCATTTTAAATTGATTTTTGTGTATGATATAAGGTAAGTGTTAAATTTTATTTTTACATGTGGAAGTACAGTTTTCCCAACACCATTTACTGAAGAGACTGTCCTATTATTGCATATGTTTGGCATTCTTGTTGAAGATTAGTTGACTGTATGTGCATTATTTGTGGCTCCTCCATAATATTCCATTGGTCTGTGAGTCTGTTTCTATGTCTGAACCATATCCTTTTGATTACTAGAATTTTGTAAGTTAGTTTGAAATTAAAGTGTTATGCCTCCAGCTTTGTTCTTTTTATCTGACATGTAGACTGTTCTGTTATATTTATATATCATCACTATCAGCATTATCATCAAAACAATAGAAGCAATAACAAATAAACACAGTAGAAAGAAACAACTTCAATTACTACTTTGTCAGTTCCAAGTAAAAATGCAATGTTTTTTTCTCCTTTGGCTACACTTATTTTATCCCATTAAGAAAGAATTTAATTGGCATCAAAAGGAACATTAAAACAATTAGAGAAAGCCTATTGAAATCATGTGATTTCTAGAAGAAATCATTATCCTTTTAGATATAAAATATCCTTATATCTATTTCTGGAAGGTGTTACCCAATCACACACTATTGTATGTGAAAGAGATTTCAACACCCTCATGGTACAAATGCACCTTGTTTTAGTTTTCCCCTCATAACTTAAAAGGATTTCAAAGCAAAATAGAGTAAAAAAATAGCAAGATAAGAAAATAATACACTTTTCTTGTTTTATGTAATCATGGTAGTAATAATACTATGGCGTCTTAATAGAGACAGTGCATGTTAACTTTTATAACTTTTATATATCTGTTGTGATGGCCTACAAAGATAAAATACTTTTTTTGGTTTTTGCATGGTTATTCTCACTACTATTGATATTGCATTGTGTTTTCTATTTCAGATATCATATCATCATAATTGGTAATCATATATGTACATGTTGTAATTTTTTAACGTAATCACATGCCATTACTTTGTTTTTTCAGTAAATGTATCTTATTTTTTTAATTAAATCCCAAGTTCTTTGAGGCAGACACCTTGTCTTGTATGATACTTGTTTTATACAAATCTGGAGGAAAAAAATGAGTAAATCATTCTTTTATGAAACTATTATGTATAAAAATAAGTAGCTTATTAGAAACATTACCTTGGAGTTACTGTACTGGAGTTCAGCCTCTGAATAGTGCTGTTTGATTAACTTTAGTTAGCTCCATAAGTATACAAAGTCACCTACTTCTCTAGGCCTTTGTTTACTTATTTTAAATTGAGGTCATTTGGTCAGATTATCTCTAAACTGCCCTCACTTTTAATATTATATTACTTTTGAAAAATAAAGTGTATTTCAAAAAGCAAAAGAAGAGCTCAAAATCCAAATTTGCTCAAATACAAAAAAAGAGACTAAATTAAATCATCACTTGAAGCCTTATTCATAAAAAGCTCTAATAAATTGTTTTCCTTTTTGATATTTGAGTGTTTTCCATATGTCTGAATTTACTGTGTACATATTAGATTATAAAATGATGCATCCCTAAGACAGTTCAGTGCCTTAGGATATTTTCTTGATCATCTGCCCATTGAAATTTGACTCTGAATAATATATGTCAAGAAAATACTTTCTTATGATTTTTAAATTCCAAATAATTAATATTAGATGAATAGAACAGAAGGCATGAGAATCAGATTTTGACCAATTTTAAGAAGTAGTCTTAAATCAACTTTAGGCATGAGTCCTTATAGTTTAGCCACCAAAATAATAAGCACTTTATCAAATCTCTGTTTTCATAATAGGCACTCTTCTAAGAGTTATTGGTCTCTAACAGTATTCTCAAAGAGCACCAGGCAAGGCTATTAAAATGCAAACTATGGCAGATGTCATTAGAATATAAAACAAACACCAATTGTCACAGTTCATTTACATCTGTTTGCACAATGCATTTATTTTATTTTACAAATAACTGATAGGTTAGTGAAAATAATACCTAACCTCTCATGATATGAAGAACAGGAAGTATAACTTCAATCTCAGAAGAAAATACTTTCCAGAGTGTTGACATCTAACATTTTTGTATTATCAAAAGACCTATAATTTTATTTTGCATCTTTATCTGACATTTACCGGGTTTATTCAAAGATTTGAAAAACTGTTTATATATTTGGATCTTTAAATAGATTAACTTATATGTGAAGTGATATTTGTGGAGAATACTTACTGTTATAGGTAGATAAGGGAAGATCTTATTGAGGAGAAAACATGGGGACAGGAATTCAAATAACGTCAGGGGTTATCCATGTGGACATCCTGGAGAAGATTCTTGACCTCAGCATGAAAAAATGTATGAAAATATTCTGAAGTGGTCTTTCCCAGGTGAATTCAAGTAATACCCAGAACAATGTAGTAGGGGCAGAGGAGCAAGGGAGAAATTTGGAGAGGGAGCCAAAGGCCATATTTTGAAGTTTTGGAGCCATGGTTAGAATTGGTCCTAAGAACAATAAGAGGCAATAGGAGACCTTTAAGAAAAGGAGTGACATAGCGTGACTATGTTTAAAAAGTCCCTTCTTGGCTGCTAATGGGGACTAAAGGTAGGAGCAGAGAGAAATATTAGGATCAAGTATCCATGAAACATATTTGTGTTGGTTTAGGTCTTCTGAGAAGCAAATGCCAAACAGGATTAGGTATTGCAAGATGTGTGAATAATTGGCAAGCATATTGGGACAGGGAGCAGAAATAGGCAACAAGAGCCTTCAGACAGAGGTTGCTAATGCCATCCACCTGAAGGGAGGAGAGTGATCAAACAGCAGCATGGCTCTGAGAAGTTGTTGGCCAGACAATGGGAGTCCCTTAGATTTAGATAAATCTATGTCACCTGGGAATAATCCTGTTCTGGTCCTCCCTTGCCTCCTACTGAACTGGTCACTGGAAGATCCTGAGGAGGAATGGCTTTGGAGAGATGAAAGTATGGCAGCTGGAGGCTGTCAGTCGTGATATTCCTTGAAGGGAGATGCAGTCAGGACATTTCCATGGCCACCACAACATGGATGCTTTGGACTAGGATGGTAGTTGTGGAGTTGGTTGCAGTTCTAATATATTTTGAGGAAAGAAACAACAGTATTTATTACAGGATAGGATGTGAGGTATGAGAAATTTTTGACTTGAGATCCTGGATGAAATGTTAGGACAATTCCTGAAGTGGAAAAGATTTAGAATGAATGGGTTGCAAAGTCAAGGAAGGAGCAGGGGTGTGGGGAAAGGAAACCGTTTTGAACATATTAAGCCTGAGATGATTATGAAAGATCTAAGTAGATATGCTATAAAAGGCAGATACATTTCACTGGGTGAATATTGAGCTGTGGGTATTAAGTTAGGAGTCATAGCAGAGAGATGGCTTATAGAGTATTATAGTCATCTATATGGAGAGCACAGCTGGAGAAGAGAAGAAGATCATTCATGAGTCCTGGGTTCTTTAAATCTAGAAATTGGAGTAAGAAAAAAGATCTAGCCAGACAGTAGAAATAGCCAGGTTAGAGTAATAAGTAGTATATATCAAAGTGAATACCTGGCTCAGAGATGAAACAACACAGATGAAAGGGAGTACTTCAAGGCAAAGGGAATGGCCCATCGTTTCATATAATGATCAGAGGTTAAAAGGATGATGACCTCAAATGAATCATTGGATTTAGCAGTGTGGAGGTCAGTAGTGACATTAACAAAAGTGGTTTCAGTGGAATGTAGGCTGAAACACTTACTACAAGAATATGAGAGCGAATCAAAAGAAGGGAGTGAAGACAGTGAGGATAGAAACTATTTTGAGGAATTCTGCTGTAATAGGGAGCAAGAAATGGGGAATTGTGATTGTCCTGTCAAGGGAGAGATTTTAATATAGATGATAGTCTAGCATGTTTAGATGTTTATAGGAATGATCTGCTGGAATAAAATGTGTGGTCCAGGACAGATAGATAAGGACTACATGAGCAAATTCTTGAATAAATGAAGGGAATAGGATCCAGAACATGAGCAAGACAAGTTTGGCTATAGCAATAAAGGTAATTCATCTGTTTTAAGCAAAATATACCACTCTGGCTCCCAGCCACTCACTTAACAGATAGGTCTTTAAAAAATTCCCATTGGTGTAGTATGAAAAGAAAAACTTACTTAAAAAGGCGGTTAATAAGACATTTACTAAAGGCACACCACACACGTAACCATATCCCACATGTGCACACACACACACACACACACACACACAAAGACAGAGAGGGAAGAGAGATGTAGTAACATAGGGGATCTAGGTTCCTACCTGGAGGTAAGAAGGAAAGAGAGAGATGATTAATCATAACAATAAACCAAAACCAAAGATGTGTCTTCCACATTCGTCTTTTATACTCTTGAGATTAATTACTACAAAATATAGCTCCAGTGTCTTCACATTTTCTCCCGCTGGCACCCATTTACCAAATGACTCATTTCCAAGGTGTTCCATTCTACTTCTTTTCTTTTCAGAAACACACTTTTCAGGTAATGAGGGCTCAATAGTCCTTATCCAATCTTCTTAACCACTTCTATAGGTTGTAAGACTGTCCATCCCAAATTCTTTGTGAACGCTAAGCAAGCAAGGTAACAAATAAATGCATCATCTTATGTATCCTTCCCCAAGCTTTCATGGGGAAAATACTTACTTTTCATTATAGAAGTGGTTGCATTGTCAGTGCTACTACATCTGTCTTCTGCCTTGCATTCATGATACCCCTATTTGATTCCCCTAAATCTGATGACAGAAGAAAGACTGAAGTCAGAGAGACTTGTGCATATGGTTCAGTTTTACTGTTTGACATGTAAAGTTCTGATACTTCTTTTTTTTTTTTTCTCCTGTCAGTGAGCAGCTGTCTTTCTCAGGTGAGTGCCTCAGACTTCAGGGGAGGCCCCTTCTCTTAGCCAGTTACCAGGGAGGAATCTATACCAACATTTGCTCATAGGCTCAGAGAGTCCTTCAGGTCTCAGTTTTCCTCTATAGTCCTGTTCTGCTCTCTCTATTAGTTTACTACTGTTTCTGGATTGCCTTTTTTTTTTTTTTTAAGATTTATTTATGTATTTGAAAGAGAGTGTGTGCGTGAAAGTGGGGGAGGGGCAAAGGGAGAGGGAGAGAGAATCCCAAGCCAACTAACCACTGAGCGTGGAGCCTGATGTGTGGCTCATTCTCATGATCCTGAGATCATAACCTGATCTGAGATCAAGAGTTGGATGCTAAGCTCCTGAGCCATCCGTGCACCCCCTGGACATCTTGATTTGCATTATTGGCTTTCCATTGCCATGTTCTGGGCTTCCTTCCTATTTATGCCACTTTGGAGTTGTCTGTGCCCCAGTGCCAAGCCTCAAATCTTAATTTTTTTGTATGTCTGGCATTGTGAATGTGTGGGGTTATACAGGGACAACATTTCTCTGGAATTGTGGATTCCAGATTAATAGTCATGGAGTAAATGATGCTGAACTGGCTTCTTCAGAGAACAAATGGGATTGATCCAGCTGTATGCATCTGAGAAAGATAATGGTTTCTGCAGTGTACTCCTTTGTAGACAATGCTTACAAATATCTGTTCTTTTATTATTGTCTAGTAAATTCACTACATATGGCCATTTCTCAGTATAAAATGGTTTGTTTTGTTTGTTTTTTTAAGGTACTTTGACCAATGGTTATATATAAGGATTTAGGCTCTATTTTCAAACAAGTGGTCTTTTAGGTCTAACTATCAATTTAATGGCGCCAATGACCATCAAAACAAAGAAAATTACACAGTCTGTCTTTCATAAAGGGAATCATTTGCATTGCATTGTGGCATGGAGCATGGAATTTTTTCCAATACTTGCATAACCATCATTCACACAAAAGGGTGAACCATGAATGCAAACGGCATTTTATTTCCATGTCTTTGTTTCTACTAGGGAAACACTTTTTTGTAGCATCACTTTTATTATTTGAACATTTATAGTACAGAGTGGACCAAGTAGAAAATAATAGCTTTCTAGAAAGAGAAAGAAAGTGTAAACCTCATGATGGTGATGAATGGTGTGCTCGTCAAAAAAGAGTAGACACAAGTACACGGAATAGGAAAAATGTTTTACTATACTTTGGATCTACATGAAAGTTTTATTTGGTGGATTTCAAAGTGCTTTAGGATAGTACTTTTATAGAACAAAGGAAAGGTAGAATGAAAAGAAAATATGTTCATGAAAAGTAAATTTATAAATAAAATGTCCTTTGGTTCACTTGGATATTTTACAGGGAAAATTACATAATTAAGTTGTACCAGTAGAAGTTTGACTTAAAATTCCATTACCTAAGGTGGATATACATTTTCAGAGCACTAAATCATGTGGTAGGAAAAGGAAATAATTTGACCAAAAGGAGTGAATGCATATATCATTGTCATTAGTTATTGGGTGCCTTTTAACCTAGAAAGCAACTCAACTTGTTTGGAAACAATCACTTTATAACAAGTGGTGGAGACTGCAAATTTAAGGTTTGAATAGGCAGAATGAAGCTATTTAACTCAGTTATCTTAATAACTGTAATTGTCATATGATTTCTAAAATTAAAGTTCTTTCATAGTAATTTGAATTTTTTTGATTCTTACTATAGTTTATGCCTCGGTTGTTTACCATGTATCTATTTCTCTCTATATCTATGTCTGCCTGCCTGCCTTTCTCTCTATCCATCCATTCATCCAGAAGATCAGTTATTACTTTAAAATTACTGAGGACAACAAAAGGCTAACTCCTATAAATTCGGTTTCTCTTTTTTTCCCCCACTTTAAAATGTTTTCTTACTGTGAAAATTCTGTTTACCTACCTCCATCAGTGGCTTCTAATCTCTCCCCTTTCACCATCTTAGCAACTTGGTGTCATTAATTCTCCCATCCTTCCTTTGCATCTCAGATGCTCTTTTCTCTTTGTCATTAAGTTTGTTCAGGACTTGCAGATCCTAAAGTTGTTCCAACAACCTCTTCTTTCCATCTTACCACAGACTTCTTGAGAAAGCAGTCTGCAGCTTCCACTTCTTTACCAGCTAGTGCCAGAGGAGCCCTGTGTGATCTGGCTTGCACACACCTATTCTTCTGAAACCAGTGGCATGTGTTTTGCCCTCAGCCTGCATCGGTGGTTTAGAACATGGCCTCTGGAGCCTGACTGCTGGAACTGCAATCTTGGCTCTAATACATATAATCTATATATAGTTGGGCAATTTATTTAATCTTTCTTCCTGTTTTTTTTTTTTTTCTTCAACCGTAAAATGGGGAATGCTAATTTTATAAGTATAAAGAGCACAGTCTTGGAATAGAAACCAGTACATAGGGATATTTTCCCATTTTATGTACTTATTTTCTTTTTAAATTTATTTTATTCATTCATTTATTGTTACTATCATCCATTCTTCATTGCAGCTTCTCTTTGGTCTTCTGTAATACCACACTGTCATGTTTTTTTCTCCCATTGCTTCTCCTGTTACTCCCCTTTTTCTATCTTAGGCTCCTTGTCTCATATTTTATTTTCTTATGCTGCTTTTTAATGGTCTGTCTGCTTTTCCTCATTTATCTGTGATTACAGCTACATGGGTGACATCCATAAACAGCTCCTAAATCATAGTGGCCGGCAGAACCCCAGTCTTGTGATCTAGTCGAGCACTTCAGGTTGCCTTCTGGCCATTTCTTCCTGTATATTTGAACTAATAATACTCTACATGACTTGAACTGATCCCATTCTTTCTTCCAAGACTTCCATCATCTGTTTTAGCACTCGTGTTTCTATTTTAAAAATGTCTTTAAAATATTTATTTTGCCTAAAACATAGCAAATTTTTATTTTTTTTAATTGTAACAAGCTTGCTTATAATCTTAAAAAGCACAATGCCAATTCACAATCATATGGGTATCCTGTTAAAGGTATATACCTCACTTAAAATTAAAAACCTGAAACTTTGGCAGCTTGGACATTTACATTTTGTCAGTTATTTCAAGTGCTTTTTTGTATACACTAAAATGGAAGAATCACAATTCTAGAAAGCAGGATAATTATGATCAAGGATATATTTATATATAATTGTGAACAAATAATTTGGTTTTATGGTTTGAAATTAAATATACAAACAATAAATGAAAGAAGAAAATAAAAATTTCTTGTTTGTGTATGATGGGAAACTCAAAGATCTCTGCCTGCAAGGGAGAAAATACATACAAAAATACTATGGTCGGGGCGCCTGGGTGGCTCAGTTGGTTAAGCGACTGCCTTTGGCTCAGGTCATGATCCCGGACACCCCAGATCGAGTGCCACATCGGGCTCCCTGCTCGGCAGGAAGCCTGCTTCTCCCTCTCTCACTCCCCCTGCTTGTGTTCCCTCTCTGGCTCTGTTTCTCTCTGTCAAATAAGTAAAATCTTTAAGAAAAAATACTATGGTTATCAAATAATGGACTGGAGACAAAAGAAACATTGATGATTATTTTCTAATATAAAGTTAATTCATATTTAAATTTTTATTTTATTTTATTTTTTATTTTTTTATTGTTACTAAATTTTTTTTTCCCCAGTGTTTCAAGATTCATTCCCCATTCCCCACACCCAGTGCTCCACGCTTTAGGTGTCCCCAGTACCCACCACCAGGCTCTCCCATCCCTCCACCTCCCTCCCTCCAAGTCCCTCAGTTTGTTTCTGTGTCCAAAGTCTCTGTTGTTTCGTTTTCCTCCCTGGATTACCCTAGTTCCCATTTACTTTCCTTCTCCCACTGTCCTCCAGTTTACCCCTCATGCACCGCAAGTAGGTGAAACCATGCGATACTTGACTTTCTCTTCTTGGCTTATTTCACTCAGCATAATCTCTTCCAGTCCAGTCCATGTTGCTACAAAAGTTGGATATTCATCCTTTCTGATGGAGGCATAGTATTCCATTGTATATATGTACCACATCTTCTTTATCCATTCATCTGTTGATGGGCACCTTGGCTCTTTCCACAGTTTGGC
>PITA01019734.1:0-36729 GCA_004023965.1 Spilogale gracilis
CCTGATCTCAGAGGAAAGGCTGTCAGTTTTTCCCCATTGAGGATGATATTCGCTGTGGGTTTTTCATAGATAGATTTTATAAGGTTAAGAAATGATGTTTTAACTAATAATACATTTGCAGGTAAGTGATATTCTCAAATAAAATTTCACTTAAGACTTACCTTTTTTTACTGTCCTTTCCTTGTCTCACTACATTTAGTAGTTGAAGGTGTCCAGAATCGCCTCTTTCAAATAAATTATGTGTTAGTTTCTCTTGACTTTGTTTGAATGCAATGAGGTTTTCAAGGGGAATAAGTTGTGGATTTTTGTACTATAAGAAATAAAGCATAATAATTTAAAATTATGTTAATGAGTTATATAAAATCAATTATATATGTTAATAAAAATTGAGAAAAACATTTGTCTAAATTAAATTAAAGTGTGCCAGAGATAGAACCTGTCAAGATAACAAATTAATTTGGCCCAGTAAGATGTATATGCAAAGCTTAAAGAATAATGATTTTAGAGGGCTAGAAATGCCAACTGGGTCATCTTATTTCAGAAACTAAGCTGGAAGTCCTAATCTTTTTCTTTTCTATGTTAAAAATCTTCCTTATAGTTATAAATAAAGTGCATGATGTCTGGCACTTGACTTAAAATTTTTTCAAACAGAGAGGATACAGAGAAGTGGAGATTATGCATGGAACAGATTAGCAGTTAGTTAATAAGTACTGATGTTGGGTGATGTAACTTGGGGGTTCATTATACTGCCCTAATAAGAAAATTTCTTTAAATCCCTCTCAAAATGTCTACTTTTCCACACTTTTAATCTTTTCTTTTCTGTTCATAGTATGTTCAGAATAAAAGAAGGCATAATAAGTACTTCCTCTGAAGAATGACCATTTCTTTTTCTAATACCATCTTCAAGTCTTAAAAGTATACCAGAGCATGAATTATTCAATTACTTTCCTAAGATGGTACTACTGACTTATAAATCAAAGCTTACAACTTTAAAGAGGACTCTGTGGGTTTATAAAGACTCAATCTTTTTGAAAAGACACCATTTTTAAAATATGCACAACTATTTATAGATCTAGGTCTATTTAACAGGGGTTTTTTTTGTTTTTTATTTAACAGTTTTAAACTGTAACAGATTTGAAGGCAATCATATCACAATTACTAGGAACATAAATTATGCATGTGTGCACACTTAACACATGTGCCCTCCCTTTCTCTCAACACACACACACACACACACACACACACACACACACACACACCCTGACCCACATGAACAAGAATACTGGTCATTTTATTTTACTTCTTATTTCTTCTCTGACCAGAAGAAATACTTATGAAAAAGTCTCACAAATTCTAGTATTGCCATACAAGACAGACCTAAAAGCTTTAAAATACCTAATTACCATTTTAAACTGAAATTTTATGTTATTTCCAATAACAGAAGCATTATTATTTATTTTTAACTTTTTTAGAAACATTTTTTAAAAAGAAATGTATAAGAGCTTTTCATTTCATGTGCAGTATTTATGGTATGAAAAATGCAGGACTGCTTTTTCATCACTCTGCAAAAATCATTACCGTGTTTTCTGGGGATAGGCATGAATGAAGTAATGACAGTCTTGGGTATTTTCTTTCTTCTCCTATAGTTCTGTTAGGTATTGAGGGAATTGTTACTGATGCTCTTGAGGCAGAGGAAAATATATAAGGAGGTTTAAGTTGCAGGTGCAATAATGGAAGTCCAAAGGAATTCTGAGGAGATATCTCAAGGGGTCCTGGCTTAATATCAAGTACTTTTTCTGGTTTTATAAACACTGAAGCATTCTGTTGAGGTGTCAAGTTTTCTTGATCAACACACTGATCCAAGTTCACATGCTTAGGGATTTCTGTAATTACAGTTTCTGCCCATTTCTTCTGCTCGACTGCTTTTTTTACGGCTTCAGTATTACAGTGGCTCAAATTCAAATGGGACACTGAGGTGGTGTGCATTGTTCCCTGTAGCAAAGGAGGCTGGAAGGAATCAGATGATCCCCATGCCTCTCTTGGCTGTGGCAGGAGCCTGAAGGGAACTTGTGGAATTCTTCCTGTATGGAAGGAAAGGGACTTAAATTCATACTTAGGCTGAAACTGAAGCAAAGGAAAACCATCACCAGGTCTGAAAGTTTTTGCAGCTGGGATAAGTCTAGGTGTCTTCGGAATGGCGGAAGATGGAGACAAAAGGTGGAAGGCAGCATTTCCAGCAGGAGCTGGAGACAGCACAGTGGTTGATAAGCTTTGAGATGCTGGAGTTAATCTTGTATTGGGAGGCAGGCCTTCTAAATGACATAAAGGAACACTCTCATGTGGTACATTCTGGAAGAGAAAAAAAAAGCTATTACATAAGTTTTATTTTTTTAATTTAAGATTTTATATATTTTTTATATATTTATATTTAAAAAGGATTTTATTTATTTGAGAGACAGAGAGAGATCATATAGGCAGAAAGGCAGGAAGAGAGAAAGGGGAAAGCAGGTTCCCTGTTGAGCAGAGACCCCAAGCTGAAAGCAGACACTCAATCAACTAAGTTACCCAGGTACCCTGTAATTTTAGAACATATTACAAACTTCTTATTTTGTACATGATGTTCAGTATGTTTTGGAGGTGGTGGAGCATAATAGATGCCAAAAATTTATTTGTTCAAATAACAAAAAGTCAACAACTGAATTATTAGAACAACCTAAATAGTATCTTTAAATGTATTACCTGTAAATTTCCATTACTATCTTGATCAGACTGCACGATTTCTTTATGGCAATGTGGACTCTTCTTGCCAGGCTCTGTGGTGTACTCTCCCATGGACTGTGGTTTAATAAAAGATCTCTCCTTAAAATTTCTACTGGTGTCATTAACATCACTACTCCTTCTTGTGGGGTTTGATACTTGACTTCCCACCAAAGGCACAGGCTGAGGCTGCTGTACAAGTTGATGTATATCCGGGAGGTTAGTAAAGGGCGAGCCTACTATTTGCATTAGGCTCATGAAGTTGATCTGTTGCAGCTAGAATAAAATAAACATTAAACATTTTTTAAAATATAGTGAAAAAATGTAAAGAATCAACAACAATCATCTGAGTATTCTACCAACAGTCATACTTTCATCTTAATATCTGTCAAACCCATGAATGCTGAGCAGGAAGCCAAGCTGGGAGAGATTTTTTTTTAAAAAGGAAAAAAGAATACCTTACTGTTTTCAAGGAGCTGTCAACTGGAAATATAAACTCATAATGAGACTTGGGACTATCTATAAAGCAGTTTACATAAACATCCCAGAGATCATAAAGGAGTGATCCGATGGAATGTAATGAGGATAATTAAAGAAGTCCTAAAATGAGTGTGTTGTGATCAGATTTTCAGGAAAGAAAAAAGTAAAGATCAGCAAACAGGGAAGAGTGAGAAATTTGGGGCGCCTGGGTGGCTCAGTTGGTTGAGTGACTGCCTTCGGCTCAGGTCATGATCCCAGGGTCCCGGGATCGAGCCCCACATTGGGCTCCCTGCTCAGCGGGAAGCCTGCTTCTCCCTCTCTCACTCCCCCTGTTTGTGTTCCCTCTCTCTATGTGTTTCTCTCTGTCAAATAAATAAATAAAAAATATTTTAAAAAAAAAGAGTGAGGAATTCCCCTGGTAAGTCTGATGAGTTGAAAGGTAAAGGCATGCACCAGTGGTTGACAAACTGGGGCACATTAGAATCACCTGAGAAGCATTTAAAAATCCCCATGGCCAGAATATACCCAGACCAATAAAATCAGAATATCTGGGGATGGAAGCCAGGATTAGCATTTTTTTTTAAATGACAAGGTGTTTCAGTATGTGGAAAAGCGTGGGAACTATTAGCATAAACACTGGCTTAGATGGAACAGAAAATTAATAAGAAATACAATGAGGGGACAGGCAAGTACAGGAGTTCCCAAACTTGAGCATGCAATCAGAATCACCCAGAGGACTTGTGAAAGCACTCTTTGCTGAACACTATCCCCAGAATTTCTGACTTCAACAGGTCTGGGACGGGGCCTGAGAATTTGTATTTCTAACACCTAAGTGATCCTGATGCTACTGATCTAGGGACCACCCTGGACTTATGAGAGTACAATGGGAAAAGAGGGAATGCAAAAGCTGGTGGTGAGTATTTCAAAACTAACAGAAGAATTTGCACTTAATGAAACATACCAGTAGGGAAACACTGCAGGTTAAAAAAATGTAAGGTACCTTCAATTATTTAAAAAAAAAAAACAAAAAAAACACATGCTTATTACAGAAAAAAAAGAGAAGCACAAAAAAATTAAAATCACTCATTATCCTATCTTCAAAGATACTAGTAGTGAGATTTTTAGTGTATTTCCTTTTACTCTGTATTTTAAAACAAAACTGATTTCATATTATGCAAATTGGTACCTGAAATTTACTGAACATTTTAAAATAGAAAAGTAAAAGTATTAAAAGCGCATCTGAAGAAGAATGTCTTAGGAACTGCATCTAGAACATTCTCAGGTTTTTCAAGATGGTGGAAGGCCAGGTGACTGCATTTCGGGGAGTTCCCTGAAGTGAGCTCAATTCCAGCAAAAAAACCACTACAGGACCACTGTGAGCACCCATGAAATCAGCCTGAAATGTGATATTTCGCGCTTCTGGATCACCATGGGAGACAAAGACCATTGGCAAAAAGGTAGAAACAAGTGAGAGCGACCAGAGGCCTACCCCCAGAGACAGGGGTGTGGGGGAGGAAGCCTGCAGAGCTGAACCACTGAAAGCAAATACCCCAGCATGAAAGTGCTTTGTGCTTCGGGAATAACAGCAGATTCTGGTCTGATTCGGGGGGGAAACAGAACCAGGAACACAGCAGAGCCGGCTGGCACGGCACTAGAGTCTGTTTTTTCACTGCAGCAGCGGGGAGACAGGGACCCGCAGGGACAGAGAGTGCCGTGTGAAGTGCAAAGTCAGGAAATGCATCTATAAGACAATGAAAGTATGAAGTTCTGAGTCAGAAGCTGGCTATAGCTATAGAAATGGCAAGTGCTGTACTGACAAACAGTGTGGGCAGAAAAATCAGAAGGGCACAGAAGAACGCTGGATAGAGTGAAATAAATGGCAAAGATGTCTCTCTACGACAATGATTCTTAGTTCTTTGTATACATCAGAATTATCTGGAGAATTTGTTAAATATACATGGTGGCTACCAGCAAAGTCCCTTGGTAATCCAAAAAAAAAAGTTTCAGAAATGCTTCTAAAATTTTTAGAAGAGTTAATGCTACTAAACGGAAAAGGAAAAGAAGGGACTGGGAAAAATCAAGATAAAGTCAGTATCAGTAAGTTTCATGAGACAGTGAGACATGCTGAGAAAGTATTCTCATCAGGGCCCTTAGTTCAAAGAGAAAATTAGAGCCAAGCATCAGTATAAAAATGGTATATTATACCACATAAAAGTATATGGAAGTGGGTGCAGAATACATGAATAGAGGATTAAATTTGGGGGAAATTAATGTTTAAGAAATAAAACAAAAGGGAAATAACTTAAAATCATTGGTAAAGAAAAGGATAACTAATTGAGAAAAAGATGAAAAAATTCTAAATGAACAGTACTTTAAAATACAGCTGACAATTTCAAACCAACCTAAAGTTCTGTTTGAAGATACGAAATATGATGTGACAGATTGTGTTAAAAAAAAAAAAATTGGCTACCTTTGAGCTACAGTCCACTGGTCTGGTTTGACTGTCACCCACCTGACTTTTGTGAGCAGCTCTGCATCCCAAAGAGCTTAGGTATAAGAAGTCATTGTAAGAAGGAGGCAGCTCAGCCTGGACCCCAGGTCCTTGAGTTAGGAACCTCTGAATAACAAAGGAAGCATGCACAAAGCAGAGAAACCAACCCTACAATTGCATTTCAACTTGGCCATTTCTAAGTTTGTTCGTATTTAAAATCCTTATGTATGTATCAAATGTGTAGATTTACTTGTTTATAGGGAGATATGCTTACCTGAACTAATTTAAACATTTCATCTTGGAGCATCTGCCTAATAGAATCTGAAGAATCCGGCAATTGTGGTCTGGGTTCATTTCTCTGGGTCTGCTGAAGTGTTGGCACAGGTGTTTGTGAAGCAACACTGACTCCATTTGAAATGAGAGGTGGAACTGAGGAAGATTTATCTTTAAAGGCAGACATCTGTGCACTAGGTGGAAGCATATACATAAAAAAACACACTTAATCAAGAAAAAAACAAATCAGATGTTTACAATTTGAATATTTTGACCTCACTTTTTTTCTTCTAAAGTCTTTTTGGAAGTTTTCAAGAAATTTAAACCCTAAAGCCTAATGCTCTGTACTCCTTAGCCACAAGACGCATTTGTCATCAGCACAGTTTTCATGTGAATGCTGTCTTATTAAGGGAGATGTAACATATACTCAGCCATGGTCCCCGCCCTGTGGTGTTACAACCCAGAACAGTTGACACATTTATTTGACTTGCCTGGTCCCTACAAGCACCTGAGTTTGAGACCTATGACAATATTCTTATGAGTTATACTAGGAATATTTTTTGTTACTAAATTTAATGATTCAGAATGGAGTTAAGAAAACTAGAGAAAGTATGGATTGAGAAAATGTTTAAATCTAATATTGGTAGCGTGAATTCCTGTTGATCACCATTAAATGTGAAACAATAGTATTATAAACATTTCATTTCCAAACTAATCACAAAGTTTATATCTTTAATTAAACCCTAACAAAAAATGCCTATATGGAATAAAAATTAAATATCAAAATAAGTTTTTGGTCCTTTTAAATAAGATGATTGGGGATGACACAGCAGGTACTCAAATGTTTTCTAAGCAAACTGATTTCACAAGCTAAATAAGGGAGCAGGCATTACTATATCCAAACAAATTGATCATTGTCTCAAAAAAAAAAGGATATATTAAATCACATTTAGATTATCTGAATTTACATTCATTCTGTTTCAGCAGTAACATTTGCCTTTTATTAATTTATTATCATTTATTATAATATCATTATAATTATTATAATAAATTTATTAGTTTATTAATAATAAGCTCAGTAACAAAATTTTATTTGGCAAATCAATGAAAAACAGGCATTACAACTGACTTACCTAATTTTTTTAAAGATTTATTTATTTATTTGACAGAGAGAGAGAGAGATCCAAATAGGCAGAGAGGCAGGCAGAGAAAGAGGGGGAAGCAGGCTCCCTGCTGAGCAGAGAGCCTGATGTGGGACTTGATCCCAGGACCCTGAGACCACAACCTGAGCCGAAGGCAGAGGATTAACCCTCTGAGCCACCCAGGTACCCTTACCTAATTTTTTAAAAAAATATTTTATTTATTTATCTGAGAGAGAGAGCACACAAGCAAGGGGAGGGGCAGAGAGAGGGGGAAAAGCAGACTCCTGACTGTGCAGGGAGTCCAACGCGGGCTTGATCCCAGGACCCTGAGACCATGAACTGAGCCAAAGGCACTGTTTAACCTACTGAGACACCAAGGCACCCCTGACTTGCCTATCTGAAGAGAACTTTATTGGCCTTTGTTTCCAGCAAGTAGCAATGAGATAAATTCCAATAATGGAGAATTCTTCTAAAGTAAGGCTATGCTATGTTACCCTATTTCAGCAAGATTTCTAAATGCTAAACACACTGTTCAATCTCTGCCAAAGAAGTTCAAAAGACAGAACTAGATGAATCTGTTCTATAAGAGAATTAAAAGCATTTCACACACTATTAGAAATCTGTTAGAGGCTTAAAATAACCAATTTTAATTAATATATCCACTACAGTTGATCCTTGAAAAACGGGAGTTTAATCCTTGTGCAGTCAAAAATACACATATAACTTGATTCCTCAAAAACTTAATTACTCATTGTCTACTGATGACCAGAAACCCTACTATAACATAAATAGTTGACTAACATATGTTATATCTTATGTGTACTGCATACTATATTCCTACAATAAAGTAAGCTTGGGAAAAGAAAATATTAAGAAAGTCAGAAGGAAAAAAATACATCTATAATACCAAACTATTGTTATCAAAAAAATTTTATATGTACAGGCACCTAAGTGACTCAAACCCATACTGTCCAAGGGTCAACTATACTTTTTTTTCAGAAAAGACTATTCTAGACTAGTTCCTATATATCTAAAGCACAGCTGTTATAGGAAAATCTTCCACTAATAAAGGTGTCAGAAATGTGTACCTACATTTCTCTTTCAATGCTTCATGCTGCTTTCACTTTACTCTTTTTTAGTCATTTTTTAGTCAAGGCATTTAGAATTATTTCAAAATGGCACTACAGGCATCACTTCATTCTCTTATCTACTTATAAAATATGACTATAGCAAAATGGTAGAGTATACAAAAATTCTTACCTAGAAATTCCTGAACTTGAACCTACACAAAATGAATAAGGAACAGTGTGTTCAGAATTTGAAAAGGCTTCAATCATACTATAACTAAAGATTAATAACTGATTAGGAAGATAGTCTTCATATTACCTAAGGTACAGGTGATCTAATGCTCAGCCACCTAAGAGTCTAAACATTCTCTAATCCTCTATAATGCTTAGCTCATAATTACAATCTGTTTATATTTGTCTCCATAGCAATTAGTAATTCAAACAAAAAGCAAAGAATATATGTGGATAACTGAACATATAACTTGAAATCTGTTGACTGCCCAGCAGAAATAAAAGAATCTAAATGGGGAAGTGAGGTTAGCTGGAACCTCAAATTCCACCTATGGCAGAAGCACACTTTGCCAGAAACACTATAGAGCCCTTATTACATTTAAAACTGTAAAGGCTACTTTTTTATTAATAGAAATATCTATTTGTAAAGGCACATCACATTTAAAATATTCTTTTGTTAACTGTCCACAGAAATGAACAAAATTTGTACATTAAGAAGAGAAAGAAAATCTAATTCTCGTGCCCCTCTTATCCAAGTTAGTTCTAAAATTCTAAAACTTCAAAAATTCTAAAAATTAAGAAATCATGTCCCACCTGCAACAGATTAAAACTGCTTTTGGATCTCCTTGAAGCAATAATATGCAAGCCAGCAGAATAGCCCTATAGTGTGCAGTAATCACACCATAAATTATAAATACAATTGTGATTCATAATGGTTTTTTTATTTGATTCAAGAAAAATGGAATCAGTTTGACAAGGTTTCCCTAATTAGCAGCTGAATAATCTCTGGCCTATTTACAGCTATATTTTACTTTGATAAGGCTGATAGTGATGGGACATTTGAGATATCATTACTTCTTTCACTCTACCAAGACTTAGATGTCCATAACATTTACTAAACATTATCATTTACCATTGCTATAAAGTTACATTTCACTAGGAACACAATATCATCATAAAATATATATTGTAGGGGTGCCTGAGCGGCTCAGTTGTTAAGTGTCTGCCTTCAGCTCAGGTCATGATCCAGGAGTTCCAGGATCGAGTCCCACATCGGGCTCCCTGCTCGGTGGGAAGCCTGCTTCTCCCTCTCTCACTCCCCCTGCTTGTGTTCCCTCTCTAGCTGTGTTTCTGTCAAATAAATAAAATCTTTAATATATATATATATTATATTTATTTATTATATATATATATTATATATATAATTATAAGAAAAATAACCTCTTCATCAAATGATGGCAGTAACAATCACTTCCTTATTTTTTCTCCCTTACCATTTCTGTTCCGCTGATTTTTTCTCCATACATGTCCTCAATGGTTCTTCCCTTGGACACTGAACCTCTACTGTGGAATGCTGTTAAAAATAATAGTATCCAAAAAGAAAAGGCGTCATACAAATAGATATTATTGTCTTCGGTGTCCTGAGTTTCACATTAACCACTCACCTGGAGTAACAACAGTCTAAAAGCAAGTGAAAAACCAAGTATTAAATGAATTCATTCCCAGTGCTGCTATGATCAGATTTTTAACTGTATAAATTGCCTTTGGCCTGTCACCCTGAGCCACAGAGCATATAAAAATACAAAGACAAATGACATCAGTTGAAATTATTTACATTCCATTTAAAAATACTCTGTAAATTACATATATGTCTCACTGCATGATCAATAAGTATATTCTGAAAACAACTATAAACAGGAAAAACTAATCCCTTTTGAAGGAATTTTTCAATAATTAGAAATGTCCACGTTCCAACTGAAAATGCAGTGCAGTTTTGAGAAAACAAATAGTGCATAAGTGTGCAAAAAATATGTGCAAAAAATATGTGCAAAAACTATACTACAGGTAAATTATACATTTTGCATATAGAACATTTTATTACTTTTGATTAACTTAATTTACTATAGCAGTTTATGAAATAAAAATTTCATTGCCTGAAATTATTAGACATCTTACTAATGATAGAACTTCAGTGAAAGAAAAATGCTGCATGGCCTGAATATTCTCTATAACCCACAGTGCACTTTTAAAAAGATAACAGCCTTGGTTGGATGATTAAATAAAAACACTTAGTATAATTTAAATAACATTATCTACTATTCATTGACTTACTTCTTCTAAGTGCTGTGGTAAAGTCTGCACGTTAATGGTAATATTGGAACTTTTAAGACTTCCAACAGGCTCTTCGGTACCTTCTATAGGGAAGCAAGAAGAAAAAGTAAAGTGACCATTTGAAAAAAATCATTTTAGGGGCACCTGGGTGGTAGTTGGTTTAGCACCTGCTTTCAGCTCAGGTCATGATTCCAGGATCCTGGCACTGAGGCCCTCATCAGGCTCCTTGCAAAGAGGGGAGTCGGCTTCTCCCTCCCTCTCTCTACCCCCCCTACTGTTCAAGCTCTCTCTCTCTAGCTCTCTCTTTCTCAAATAAGATCTTAAAAAAAAAAAAAGAAAAGAATAGTTTATTTTTTAGAAGGTTTAGGAATATTACAGGAAAGAAGTATAATGGCAGAAATATTTTCTATCCTCCTTATAAAAAGTTTTTTAATTAAATTCAATTAATTAACATGTGGTATATTAGTTTCAGAGATAGGTCAGTGATTCATCATTCTTATATAATATCCAGTGCTCATTATATCACATGCCCTCCTTAAAGTCCAACACCCAGTTACACCTCTCCCCCCACTACTGCCCTCCAGAAACCCTCAATTTGTTTCCTATGCTTGAAAGTCTCTTACGGTTTGCCTCCGTCTCTATTTCACCTTGTTTTATTTTTCCCTCCTTCCCTCCATGATCCTCTGTTTTGTTTCTTAAATTCCATGTATGAGTGAGGTCATATGGTAATTGTCTTTCTCTGATTGACTTATTTCGCTCAGCACAATACCTTTCAGTTTTATCCACATCGATGTAAATGGTTAAGTATTCATCCTTTCTGATGGCTGAGTAATATTCCATTGTATATATATATGTGTGTGTATGTGTACCATAGCTTCTTTATCCATTCATCTGTTGATGGACATCTGGACTCTTTCCACAGTTTGGCTATTATGGACACTGCTGCTATAAACATTGGAGTGCAGGTGCCCCTTCGGATCACTACAATTGTATCTTAGGGATAAGTACCTAGTAGTGCGATTGCTGGGTTGAAGGTAGCTCTATTTTCAAACTTTCTGAGGAACTTCCATACTCTTTTCCAGAGTGGCTGTGCAACAGACTGTATTTCTACCAACAGTATAAGACGGTTCCCCACAACCTTGCCAACATTGTTGCTTCCTGACTTGTTAATTTTAGCCATTCTGACTGGTGAGGTAGCATCTCATTGTGGTTTTGATTTGTATTTCCCTGATGCCAAGTGATGTTGAGCACTGACAGAATGGGAGAAGATATTTGCAAATATCTTAACAGATAAAGGGCTAGCATCCAAAATCTATGAAGAACGTATCAAACTCAACACCTAAAGAACAAATAATCCAACCAAGAAATGAGCAGAAAATATGAACAGATCCAAATGAGATATACAAATGGTCAACAGACATATAAAAATGTCTTTTAAAAACTAATAAATAAATAAATACACCAGGAGACAACTCCTCTTCATCAAGTGAATCGCAGATGAGACTTGAAAGACCTCATATCATTGTGTTTAACTCCAATCAAAGCTCTGAAAGTTTCTGTTTTATCAAACACTGCCAAGGAAAGTTTCACAGAATTGGTTCACAAAAATGAAGAGGTCCGTGATAGTTACATAACCAAAGCAAAAGGCCCAAGAATTGTAAATTCAGGTTATGAGTTAATGCATTCAACATTTCATAAATATTATATTTTTTTAAGATTTATTGTAGCCAGAAAGAGGCAGAGGGAAAGGGACAGAGAGAATCTCAAGCAGACTGCCAATCAAGCACAGAGCCTGCCCCAGGGCTCAAATCCATGGTCCCAGGTCACAAACTGAGCCAAAACCAAGAGCTGGATGCTTAACCAACTGAGCCACACAGGTACCCCATGCTCTCTTTTAAGTTTTGATTTTAGGCAATTGGAAACATACTAATTTAAATATAAGACTAAATAAATTATCTCAGATAATCATTTGCCAACTTAAAATTAATAAATCCAATTAAAAAGATCAGCCAAATGAACTGACCTTCATAGTCTGATAGGTATATTTCCATTTCCTCCTCGTTAAATGTTTTTACTTCTAAAAGATCCTCATCAATATCTGTAAGTTCTTTTTCAGTATCATCAGTAATAGAAATAATCTCATCTTTGGCTTCTTTTATTTCAGCATTGTATGCTTCAGTTGGCAATCTATTTACAAAAATAAAGCAGCTAGAATTATAAGGCATTCTTAGAAACAAAAAGCTTGCTTTCAATTGATTCCATTTACTGAAAAGGAACATTAGTTTTCATATTTATAGTGTGTTTTTTAACCATGTCTGGTACATAGTAGAAGCTCAACAAAAGGTTGTTCAATGAGTGACTAAACACCCCCACTTTTATTTACTCAGATAACTGGAATAATTTCAATCTATGAAATCTGTCATTCCACAAAAGAACATCCCTGCTATTAAAGGCTCAACCTTGTTATTCAAAGATATATTGCTTTATATGTAAAAATGGATGAAATGATTAGCTCAACTTCCTCTGACACAGGACATTAATTAATATAATAAGAGAGGATCTCTCAGAATGAGAATTAGCTCCTGTCTCAGAAGATATAAACTAGATCTACAGGGAAGAAAAATATTTTGCAATGAATTGTTAAAGCAGTTCAGAAAAAAAGTACTCGCTTCCTTCGTCTCCACTACTCAAAGAAGTGTTCATTTCTTCAGATTTCAAGGGCTGGATTCTTGCCATTAAGCCCAAACACTTTCAAACAAGTATCATCCACTGAAAAGAAATGTATAATCAAAAACTTACTTCAAGATACTTTGACGAGATTCATTTTGATCATTTCCTTCCTCAGTCTGACCTTGAGTGGCTATGGCGACAAAATAGCCAGCATCTGTTTTACAATCACTCTCAATGGTGGGTCCACTCTGAGACTGAAAGTAATGATTCTCTAGCACCTAAAAACAAACCACTTACATTAGTTAGCATTCACAACCAAATCCCCTAATTTTCATTGTATTTTTAGACTACCAATATTTTCTATAGACCTAACCCCTGATTAAATTTTTCACTCATTTATCAAGTATTTACTGCATTTCCATATCTCAATACTTGATGCTGAGGCAATGATCAAGTTTTTATTTCACCTGGAAAAAAACAAACCTGACTACCTAAATAGTACTGGAAAAAGATCAGCCTTAGAAATTTGTAAGGGAAGGTGCCTGGGTGGCTCAGTCTTGGTTAAGCATCTGACATGATTTTGGCTCATGTCATGCATGATCACAGGGTCCTGGGATTGAGCCCTACATTGGCCTCTGTGCTCAGCATGCAGTATGCTTGTCCTTCTCCTGCAGCAACTTCCCATGTGTGCACTCTTTCTCTCTCATATAAAAAATAAAATCTTTAAAAAATATAAAAATAAATTTAAAAAACCAAATTTGTAAGGTATGTTACCAACGTTTTCAGGTTACAAAACAATAACAATAAAAATGTAAAGTTGCTTTTCCTTAACTCTTTTGGCTATTATAAAGGCACTTACTAATTATTCCAATATGATACAATGGGTAAAAATATATGCAGGTAAAAATATATGCAGCTAAAAATACACGGCTGTATCTCTCCTAAGTCTCTTCTTTAGAAATTTGGATATGCAACACCTAGAAACACAAATTTCAGTGACAATAAATATCATAATATCTTAAATAAACTACTTTAGGGATAACAGACACTGATCTCAAGAAATGAAAAAGATCTCACAAAAACAAAATACACATCCCTGCAACCTAGAATAAATTATTTAAGAATTAAGGCACTTTATTATTTTTTACTTTAATTTAACTTTTAATTTTTTTTAAGTAATCTCTATACCCAACACGGGGCTTGAACTTACAACCCCAAGACCAAGAGTCATATGTTCTACCACTGCAGCAGCCAGGCACCCCAGAATAAAGGCACTTTATAAGTTTTTTTTTTTTTTAAGATTTTATTTATTTATTTGACAGAGAGAAACACAGCCAGAGAGGGAACACAAGCAGAGGGACTGAGAGAGGGAGAAGCAGGCTTCCCGCTGAGCGGGAAGCCCGATGTGGGACTCGATCCCGGGTCTCCGGGATCATGACCTGAGCCGAAGGCAGTCGCTTTAACCAACTGAGCCACCCAGGCGCCCCAGGGCACTTTAAAATAGAACAAATAGGTGGCGCCTGGGTGGCTCAGTTGGGTGAGCGACTGCCTTCCGCTCAGGTCATGATCCCGGAGACCCGAGATTGAGCCCCACATCGGGCTCCGGGCTCAGTGGGAAGCCTGCTTCTCCCTCTCCCACTCCCCCTGCTTGTGTTCCCTCTCTCACTGTTTCTGTCAAATAAATAAAATCTTTTTAAAAAAAAAGAACAAATATAGTTATCTCTCTCTCTTTCTCTCCCCACAAAACAAGGCAAAAGCAAAAAACTAAAACAAAATGAAAGAGGACAAATACAGAATTAGAATGGGTGGAGGTAAATCAACCAAGATGGTGACATAGGAGGCTCCAGAATTCCCCTCCTCCCACAGACACACTGAATGTACAACTACACACAAAGCAATTAATGCTGAAAAAAAATCTAGAAACTAGCTGGTGGATTCCTACACATCAAGCAAATGAGAAAATATCCACACAGAGATACATAGGAAAGGATGAGACACACTCACCATAAACTCCACCTGTGGAACAGCACCCCATAAGCAGGAGGGAACTCCCAGCTTCACTCAGAGGAGTAAAGGATTCAGACTCCACACTTAGCGTTCTAACTTATAAGACACCCACCTGAGGGAGGGCCTCTAAAACACTTAGCGCTGAAAGCCAATGAGGGTTATAACCATAAGTCCCAAAAGACCATAGCAAATAAAGCAGCAGCTATTAACAAGTGTATGAGTACTCATTGCAGCTATCCCCAAAAGGCTCAGCACCAAGCAACAGGTGAAAACACCCATCTCCCATCTTCCCCTGGAAGGAATCTAGCTGCATACTTCTAAGGGCTAACTATGATACCAAGGAGACTGGGACACTAATGGACACTTCCCCTGCTTTCTCTCTCTCTAGCCCATTCCAAGACACCAGTATCTCCCTGCAAGCAGCTTGTACACACATTTAGGTGCATTTGCAGCTGCTGCCTGAAGGACAGGTCCTCAGATCACCTGTCTCTGACAACCAACTGAACTTGCATTTGTGAGTCCCACAGGAATGTAGCAAAGAAGCAGTTCTTCATGAATGGAGGAGCAATCCCCTGCACCTATTCACCTGGTCCTAGTTCACAGAGAGTGAGCAAAAACACCCACCTTCCAGTTTCTCCCAGGCAAGAGCCTACCTACATATTTTGTCACATGCTGCCTGAGAGTCCAACTTCCAGTCATGTGTACCTACATGCAAATGTGACCTTTGGGACACTGATAGGTATCGGCATACCCCCAACTACTGGGAACCACTAAGAACAAAGAATAAGACTTAGATCATCACAAAGATTTCAGAGTCAAACAAAAGCTCAGGTGAAGCTGATTGATGAGGTTTATCTCCTACATGAGACCACTCTATCCAGCCTGGGAGATGTGGTTGTTTATCTAATACACAGAAACAAACATAGAATGTCAAATGAAATCAAGAAACAAGAATAGGTCCCCAAAAAATGAACAAGATAAATCTCTAGAAACAGATCTTAATGAAATGGAAATAATGATAGATCCTCACAGAGATTCAAAATCAGGGTCACAGAGGTCAAGGGATGAAAAACGGGAAAATTTAAGTGATGCATGAATAAAGAGAATTTCAACAAAGAGAAAATACAAAAAAGTAACAAACAGAAATTATAGAGCTAAAGAATATGATAATTGTACTGAAAATTTCAGTGGAGAGGTTTAAAGGCAGATTGGATCAAGTGGAAGAAAGGATCAAAAAACTTGAAGGCAGGGCAGTGGAATTCATTCAATCAGAGGAGCAAAAAGAAGACAAAATTTTAAAGAATGAAGATAACTTATGGGACTTACGAGACACCATCAAGCAGACATATATGCATTATAATAGTCCCAGAGGGAGGGGAAAGAGAAAGGAACAGAAAGCTTATTCCAAGAAATAATAACTGAAAACTTCTCAAATCTGAGGAAAGAAACAAACATTCAGATCCAGGAATCCCAGAGAGTTCTAAATAATGTAAATTCAAAGAGAATGATACTGAGGCACATTATAATTAAATTGTCAAAAGTTAAAGAATCTTAAAAATGGCAAAACAAACAAAAAAATGAAAAAAACAATGTATTATATACAAGGAACCCCCTTAATGCAATCAGCATATTTTTCAGTAGAAACTTTGCAGGCCAGAAGGAGTGGGATGATATATTTAAAGTGCTGAGAAGACAGTAACTGTTAACCAAGAATACTTGATCCAGCAAAGTTGTTCTTCAGAATTGAAGGAGAGAGAAAGATTCCCAGGCAACCAAAAACTGAAAGAGTTTGTGGCCACTATACCAGCCTTACAAGAAATGTTAAAGGGAGTTCTTCAAGCTGAAACAAGAAAACTAATGGGTAAAAAGAATATAAATGAAAGTATAAAATCACTGGTAAAGGTACATGTATAAATTCAGAATACTCTAGTGTTATAATGATTGTGGGTAAAATACAACTTCAGTATGAAGATTAACGGAAGTATTAAAAATAACTATAATACTTTGTTAGTAAGTACACAATGTAAAAGATGTAAATTTTTACTTCAAAAACATAAAAATGCGGGAGGAAAAGGAAAGTAAAGATGTAGAGATTTTGTATGTATTAAAAGTTAAGTTGTTATCACCTTAAAATAGACTGTTATAAATACATGTTTTATTTAAGCTTCATGATAACCACAAAGCAAAACCTACAATAGACATACAAAAAAAAATGAAAAAGAATATCATTAGAGAAAATAATCCAATAATAGGAGAAGACCAAGAGAGGAAGGACCTACAAAACAACCTGAAAAAAATCAACAAAATTGTAATATAAGTCCATAATATCAATAATTAATTTAAAGGTAAATGGGTGAGGGAGTATCTGGGTGGTCCAGTTGGTTAAGTGTCTGACTCTTGATTTCAGCTCAGTCATGATGTCAAGGTTGTGAGATGAAGCCCCCTGTGAGGCTCCATGCTTATCAGGGAATCTGCTTGACATTCTCTTTCTTCCCTCCCCACCACATGCTCTCTCCCTCTAAAATAAATAAATCTTAAAAGAATAAATAAAAATAAAGGTAAATGCATTAAATTCTCCAATCAAAAGACAGGGAGAATTCTCCTAACAGTCCTGGCTTAGGTCTTAGCAACTATATTTATTCTGCTTGGCCTTGCACTACTACCAAAGCTGATCAGACCATATGGTCCTCTGAACTAAGCTGAGCCAATTAGTCTTTTGCAAAAATATGAATGACATGAACATACAGCCAAGCTGCATTGGCCTTGGAACCATAATGCTCTATGGAGTTAAGATCACAAGTAGCCACATCTGAGTGAAACTTGCAAAGATCTAGAGGAGCAGGCAAAGGGTCTCAAAAAGGAAGAAAATTTACACAGAGAATGGAATATTCTTGCAAAAAGAAGCAAAAATGAGAGGTAAAGTGTTCCCCAAAATAAGGAGCAAAAAGAAGAGCTCACTGGTGACTTTCCAGTTGCCATAACGATCAACTGTAGTTCCTCAAATAGATTTCACAAGATTTTCCTTCACCTTCCTGATAAATTCCTCATTGACAAAGAAAAAAAAAAAAAAGCAAGGAGTGGTTGTATGAATAAAAAAAGGAGACTCAACTATCTGCTGCCTATAAGAGAATCACTTAAGCATTAAGGACACACAGAGACTGAAAGTAAAGAGATGGAAAAACATGTAAATGGAAATGAAAAGGAAAACAGGAGTGGCAATATTTATAACAGATAAAACAGACTTTAAGCCAAAGAATGTAACAAAAGATAAAAAAGGGCATTATATAATGATAAAGGGGTTAATCCATCAAAAACGTTTAACATTAGGAAATATTTATGCAGCCAATACAAAACTAAGTATTAGAACAATATTAATAGACAGAGAAAAATAGACAGAAATACAACAGTAGAGGAGTTCAATACCACATGAGAGATCAGATGGACCTAACAGACATTTACAAAATATTCTATCCAATAGCAGCAATATACACATCCTTTTCGAGGGCATATGGAACGTTCTCCAGGAAAGATTATATATTAGGCCACAAAAACAAGTCTTAATAAATTTAAGATTAAAATCATACTGAGCATTTTTTCCAACAATGATATGAAACTAGAAATCAATTACAGGAAGAAAACTGTGCAAATAATAAATATACGAAGATTAAACCACATGTTCCTGAAGAACCAATGAGTCAAAGGTGAAATAAAAAAGGAAGTAAAAAAAATATCTTGAGACAAAGGAAAATGAAAACACAACATACCAAAACTTGTGAGGCTCATCAAAAGCAGTCCTAAGAGGAAAATTCATAGCAATAAAATGCCTGCATTAAGAAAAAATAAAGATCTACGGGTGCCTGGGTGAATCATTTGGTTAACTGTCCAACTCTTGATTTCAATTCAGGTTATGATTTCAGGTTCTTCAGCCCCATGTAAGGCTCCAAAATCAACAGGAAGTCTTCTTCTCTCCTTCTCCCTCTCCTTTTGCGCCTCCCCCTGCTCACACTCTCAAAAATTAATTAATTTTAAAAAAGAAAAAAGAAAGATCTCAAGCAACCTAACTTTATACCTGAAGAAACTAGAAAGAAAAAAGAACTAAGTCCAACATTAGTAGAAGAAAGGAAATAATAAGGATCAGAGCAGAAATAAATGAAATATATACTAAAAAGACAAGAGAAAAGAACAAAGAAACTAAAAGTAGATTTTGGAAAAAATAAACAAAATAGGCAAGCCTTTAGTCAGACTCAAAAAGAAAAAAAGAGAGAGAGAGAGAGGATTCAAACAAATAAATTTAGAGGTGAAAGAGACACTACAACCAGATAGTACACTGATACTAATGAGCATAAGAGACCACTATGAGCAATTACAAGCCAACAAATCAGACAACCTAGAAGAACTGGATAAATTCCTAGAAAAATACAGTGTACTAAGTTTGAAGTATGAAAAACAAAATGGGAACAGATCAATAAGGAGTAGAGGGGCTGAATCAGTAATCACAACCTTCCAAAAGAGAAAATCCAAGAGACAGATGGCTTCACTGGCAAATTTTACCCAACACCGATAGAATTAATGCCAATCTTTCCCAAACTCTTCTAATAAACTGGAGAGAACACTCCCAAACTTATTTTACAAGGCTACCATTAGCCCTATATCAAAGCCAGACAGGGACACTTGCTATAAGAAAAGTATAGGCCACTATCCCCAGTGAACACAGATGCAAAAATACTCAACAAAATATCAGCAAACTGAATTCAAGAGTCCATTAAAAGGCTCATACACCATGGTCAGGTAGTATTAATTCCAGGAATGCAAAGATGGTTCAAGATCTGCAAACCAGTCAATCTGATATACCTCATTAACAAAATAAAAAATTAAAATATATGATCATTTCAACATATGCAGAAAAAGAATTTGACAAAATTCAAAATACATTCATGATTTTAAAAACTGTCAACAAATGGTACAACAGAAATCTCTTGACATTCTAAAGACCAGCTAATTATTTTTTTCAACAGCAAAAAACAAAAACAAAAAAACCTGAAAGCTTCTCCTCTAAGATCATGAACAAAACAAGGATGCCCAATCTCACCACTTTTATTCAACATGGTACTAGAAGTCCTAGCCAGAACAAGCAATTACGCAAGAGAAAAAATTTTAAAAGGCACCCAAAACAGAAATGAAGAAAAACCGTCCCTAACTGTCGATTACATGATATTATATAGTGCCCTCATGACTCCAGCAAAAAATAAATGGTTAGAATAAATGAATTGCAGGATACAAAATCAGTACACAAAAGTCAGTTGCATTTTTCCAAATGATTGGAAATTTTACAAATAATTGAAAAGAAAAAGTAAGGAACAAATCTCATTTACAATTGCATCAAAAAATAAAAGATTTAGGAATAAATGTAACCAAGGAGGTAAAAGACCTGTACACTGAAAACAGTAAAACACTGATGAAAGAAACTGAAATGACACAAATAAGTGAAAAGATATTCTGTGCTCATGGATTACAAGAATTAGTATTGTTAAAATATCCATACCACCTGAAGAAATCTAGAGATTCAATGCAATCTGTATCAAAACTCCAATGGTATATTACACACAAAAAAAGAACATACAATCCTAAAATTTATATGGAACCACAAAAGATTCCAAACAGCCAAAGAAATTTTAAGAAAGAAAAACAAAGCTAGAAGTACCATTCTTACTGATTTCAACCTATATTAAAAAACTGTAATAATCAAAACAGAATACTATTGGCATAAAAACAGACATATATATCAGTGAAGATAACAAAGAACCCAGAAATAAACTCATGTGTCTATGGTCAATCAATTTGACAAAGGAACAAAAAATATTCAAAAGGAAAGGATAGTCTCTTCAGGAAATGGTTCTGGAAAGACTGGTTAGTCATATGCAAAAGAATCAAACTGGACCCCTATCTTACACCATATACAAAAATCAACTCAAAAGGAATAAAAGACTTTGGGCACCTGGGTGGCTCAGTCAGTTAAGAATGCACCTTCAGGGGCACCTGGGTGGCTCAGATGGTGAAGTGTCTGCCTTCTACTCAGGTCATGATCCTTGAGTCCTGGGATCAAGCCCCACTTTGGGCTCCCTGCTAAGCGGGAAGTCTGCTTCTCCCTCTCCCTCAGCCACTCCCCCTTCACCCTGGTCCTGCTCTCTCTCTTAAATAAATAAAATCTTAAAAAGAAAAGAATTACAGACTTAAATGTAAGACTTAAAACAACAAAACTCCCAGAAGAAAACATAGATGGAAAGCTCTTTGAAATTAATCTTAACAATGATTTTTTAGACTTGACCAAAGCAAAGACAACAAAAGCAAAAATAAACAAGTGGGACTACATCAGACTAAAAACCTTCTGCACAGCAAAGGAAATCACCAACACAATGAAGAGGCAACCTATTGAATGGGGGGAAATATCTGCAAACCATATATCTGATCAGAGGTGAATATCTAAAATATATTTAAAGCTCATATAACTCAGTAACAAACATAAATATCTGCTTAGAAAATGGGTAGAGGATCTGGATAAACCTTTTTACAAAGAAGACATACAGATGGCCAAAAGAATCATGAGAAGGTTCTCAATCTCACTGATTATCAAGGAAATGCAAATTGAAACCACAATGAGATATCCCTTCACACCTATTTGGATTGCTATTACCAAAAAGACAAGAAATAACAAACACTGGGGAGAATGTAGAGAAAAGTAAACCCCTGTACACTGTTGGTGGGTATATAAACAAGTATGTCACAATGCAAAACAGTAGGGAGGCTCCTCAAGAAATTAACAAGAAAACCATAATATGATTCTGCAATCCCATTTTGGGATATATGCCCAAAGGAATAAAACCATTATCTTGAAGAATTATCTGTATTCTCATGTTCATTGCACCATTAGTCACCATAGCCAAAATAAGGAAACAACCTGATGTCTGTCAATAGATGAATGGATCAATACAATGTGGTGTACATATACATAATGAAATCTTATTCAGCCTTTAAAATGGAAAAGGAGGGGCACCTGGGTGGCTCAGTTAGTTAAGTGACTGCCTTTGGCTCAGGTCATGATCCCGGAGACCCGGGATTGAGTCCCACATCAAGCTCCCTGCTCGGCGGGAGGCCTGCTTCTCCCTCTCTCACTTCCCCTGCTTGTGTTCCCTCTCTGGCTGTGTTTCTCTCTGTCAAATAAATAGAATCTTTAAAAAAAAAATTAAAGAAATTAAAAAATTAAAAAATAAAATGGAAGAGGATCCCATTCCTTGCAATAACAAGGATAAACCTGGAGGGCAATATGCTAAATGAAATAATCAGACAGAGAAAGACAAATACTGCATGGCACTATTTCCATGTGGAATCTAAAATCAAACTCATAAAACAGAGAATAGAAAAGTGGTTGCTAGGAGCTGGGGAGTGGGGAAAATAGGATGAGGTTAGTAAAAGAGTACAAGTATACCTGATAGATACCGTGGATTCAGTTCCAGACCACCACAATAAAATGAATACTGCAAGAAAGCGAGGCAATGAAATTTCTGGTTTCCCAGTGTAGTGCATATAAAGGTTATGTTTGCGCCATAATGTAGTCTATTAAGTGCGCAATAGCATATATCTTCAAAACCAATGTACCTACCTTAACTAACAAATATCATATTGCTTTAAAAATGCGAACCATCATCTGAGTTTCACGGAGTCATGATCTTCTTGCTGGTGGAGGGCCATACCTACCTCAGTATTGATGGCTGCTGACTGGTCAGGGTGGTGGTGGTTGCTGAAGGACGCGGTAGCTATGGCAATTTCTTAGAAAAAGAAAAAATAGTCTACCATATTCTCAACTCTTCTTTCCACAAATAATTTCTCTTTAGCATGGGATGCTGTTTGATATCATTTTACCCATAGAACTTCTTTCAAAATCAGAGTCAATCTTCTCAACCCCTGCTGGTGCTTTATCAACTAAGTTCGTGTAATATTTTAAGTGCCTTGTCAGAATCTCAACAATCTTCACAGCATCTTCACTAGGAGCAGATTCCATCCCTAGAAACCACTTTCTTTGCTCATCCCTAAGATGCAACTCTTCGTTAAATTTCTGTCATGAGATTACAGCAATTCAATCACATCTTTAGGTTATACTTCTAATTCTACTTCTCTTGCTATTTATACCACATTTGCAAGTACCCACCCCCTCCAAATCTTGAACCCTTCAAGTCATCCATATGGTTAAAATCAACTTCTTCCCAACTCCTGTTAATATTGATATTTTAACCTCTTCCCATGAATCCTGAATGTTCTTAATGACAACTAGAATGATGAATTCTTTCCAAAAGGTTTTTTAACTTACTTTGCCCAGATCCACAAGAGTAATCACTGTCTATTGCAGGTATACACTTATGAAATATAAGACTTTCTTCAATATAAGACTTGAAAGTCAAAAATACTCCTGATTCATTGGCTATAGGATGGATATAGTTGTTAGATCAAGCATCAAAACATAGATTTCACAGTACATCTCCATCAGAGCTTTTGGATTGGTGTATTGTCAGTGAGCAGAAATTTTTTTTCTGAGTAAGAGGTCTCAACAGTGGGTTTAAAATATTCAGTAAAACATGTAGTATACAGATGGCCTAACATCCAGGCTTTGTTTTTCCATTTATAAAGTATAAGCAGAGTCGATTCAGCATAATTCTTAAGGGCCTTAGGATTTTCAGAATGGCAAATTCACACTGACCTCAATTTAAAGACACTGGCTGCATTAGCCATTAACAAGACAGTTAGCCTGTCCTTTTTCCTCTATTTTATTTTATAAAATATTTGATTGCGGGTGCCTGGGTGACTCAGTTGGTTAAGCGTCTGCCTTTGGCTCAGGTCATGATCTGAGTCCTGGGATCGAGTCTCACGTCTGGTTCCCTGCTCAGTGGGGAGTCTGATTCTCCCTCTCCCTTTCCCTCTGCCCCTTCCCCTCCCCTCTGGTTGTATGCATACTCACTCTCTCTCTGTCAAATAAATATTTAAAAGTATGTATTTGATTGATTGCTAGTGCAAGTCAAGAAAGGGGCAGAGGTGGAGAGAGAATATCTAGAAGACTCTAGACAGTGGAGCCCAATGCAGGGCTTGATCCCATGACCCAAATCAAAAGTCAGACACTCAACTGTCTGAGCCACCCAGGTGCCCCTATTTTTTTATTTGACTAATCACGTTTTTTAAAGTTTCCATTTAAATACTAGTTAGTTAACATACAGTGTAATATTGGTTTCAGGAGAAGAATTTAGTGATTCATCATTTACATACAACACCCAGTGCTCATCACAAGTGCCTTCCTTAATACCCATCGCACATTTAGCTCATCCCCTGTCCACCTCCACTCCAGCAACCCTCAGTTCATTCTCTATAGTTAAGAGTGTCTTATGATTTGCCTCCCTCTTTTTCCCCTTCCTCTATATCCATCTGTTTATTTCTTAAATTCCACATGAGTGAAATAACATGGTGTATGTGTGGGAGACTGGGTGGCTCAGTTGCTTAAGTGGCTGCCTTTGGATCAGGTCATGATCCTAGGGTCCTAGGATCGAGCACCACATCGGGCTCCCTTCTCAGCGGAGAGCCTGACTCTCCCCCTCCCTGACTCTCTGCCTACTTGTGCTCTCTATCTCTCTGTCAAATAAATAAATAAATAAAATCTTTTTTTTAAATGGTATGTCTTTCTCTGACTTACTTTGCCTAGCATAAAACACTCTAGCTCTGATCCATGACACTGCAAATTCAAGATTTCATTCTTGTTGATGGCTGAGTACCATCCCATTGTATATACATCCACATCTTCTTTATCTAGTCATCAATCAATGAACATTTCAGCTCTTTCCATAATTTAGCTATTGTTGATAATGGTGCTATAAGCATCAGGGTGAATGTACCCTTTTAATCAGTATATTTGTATCATTTGGACAAATACCTAGTAGTGCAATTGCTGGGTTGTAGGGCAGCTTTATTTTTAACTTTTTGACGAACCTCCATACTGTTTTCCAGAGTGCTACACCAGCTTGTATTCATACGAACAGTGTAAGAGGGTACCTGTCTCTGCATCCTTGCCAAAAATCTGTTGTTTCCTGTGTTCATTGTAGCCATTCAGACAGGTATGAGGTAGTAACTCATCATGGTTTTCATTTGTAGTTCCCCACTGATGACTGATGTTGAACATCTTTTCACGTGTCTGTTAGCCATCTAGTTGTCTTCTTTGGGAGAACATCTTTTCACGTGTCTGTTAGCCATCTAATTGTCTTCTTTGGGAAGAGGTCTGTTCATGTCTTCTGCCCATTTCTTGATTAGATTATTTGTTCCTTCAGTGTTGACTTTGATAAGTTCTTTATACATTCTGGATAATAACCTTTCATCAGATGTCATTTGCATATATGTTCTCCTATCCAGCAGGTTGCCTTTTAGTTTTGTTGCTTGTTTCCTTTGCGGAGCAGAAGCTTTTTTTTTTTTTTTTAGATTTTATTTATTCATTTGACAGAGAAATATACAGCTACAGAGGGAACACAAGCAGGGGGGTGAGAGAGGGAGAAGCAGGCTTCCCGCCAAGCAGGGAGCCCAATGTGGGCTTCGATCCCAGGACTCTTGAGCCAAAGTGACCTGAGCCAATGGCAGATGCTTAACAACTGAGCCACCCAGGGACCCCTGTGCAGAAGCTTTTTATCTTGATGAAGTCCCAATAGTTCATTTTTGCTTCTATTTCCCCTACTTCGAGATGTGTCTAGAAAGAAGCTGCTACAGCTGAAGTCAAAGAGGGTGTTGCCTGTGTTCTCCACTAGGATTTTGATAGATTCCTGTCTCACATTTTGGTCTTTTACCCATTCTAAATTATTATTTTTTATGGTGTGAGAAAGTGGTCCAGTTTCATTCTTCTGCATGTAGCTGTCCAGTTTTCCCAACCATTTGTTAAGGAGACTATCTTTTCTTCCATTGGATATTCTTTCCTTCTTTGTTGAAGATTAGTTGACCCCATAATTATGGGGCAATTTCCAGGTTTCCTATTCTGTTCCATTGATCCATGCATCTGTTTTTGTGCCAGTACCATACTGTCCTGATTATAGCTCTGTAATATAGCTTGAAGCCTAGAATTGTGAAGAATCCAGCTTTCAAGATTGCTTGGGCCACCCAGGGTCTTTTGTAGTTCCATATAATTTTAGAATTCTTTGTTCTAGCTCTGTGGGAAAATGTTGGTGGTAATTTAAAAAGGATTACATTAAATGTGTAGATTGCTTTGGGTAGTACAGACATTTTAACAGTATTTGTTCTTCCATTCAATGAGTATGGAATAATTTTCCATTTCTTCATGCTATCATCAGTTTTCTTTTGTAAGTGTTCTATAGTCTTCAGAGTACAGACTGTTTGCCTCTTTGGTTACGTTTCTTCCTAGATAGCTTATGGGTTTTTGTGCAATTGTAAATGGGACTGACACCTTGATTTCTTTTCTGCTGCCTCATTATTGTACAGAAATGCAACAGACTTCTATGAATTGATTTTATACCATTTGCTGAATTCCTGTGTTAGTTCTAGCAATTTTTTGGTGGAGTATTTTGGGTTTTCTACATAGAGTATCACGTCATCTGTGAATAGTGAAAGTCTGACTTCTTCCTTGCCAATGTGGATGCCTTTTATTTCTTTTTGTGGTCTGATGACTGAGGCTAGGACTTCCAGTTTTATGTTGAACAACATTAAAGAAGGAAGACATCCCTGTCTTATTCCTGACCATAGCAGAAAAGCTGTTTTCCCCCCACTGAGGATGAGAGTAGCTGTGGGTCTTTCATATATGGCCTTATGAAACTGTTATGTTCCCTCTATCCCTACTTTGTTGAGGGTTTTTATCAAGAATGGGTGCTGTATTGAGCACCTTGATGGTTCAGTTGGTTGAGCATCCAACTCTTGATTTTGGCTCAGATCATGATTTCAGGATTGTGGGATCAAGCCCCTCACTGGCCTCTATGCTCAGCAGGAAGTCTGCTTGAGATTCTCTCCCTCTGCCTCTGCTCCTCCCCCTACTGGTGCTGTTCCTCTAAAATAAATAAATCTTTGGAGGGGGAGGAGCAAGATGACGGAGGAATAGGAGACCTAAATTTTGTCTGGTCCCAGGAATTCAGCTAGATAGTTACCAAACAATTCTGAACACCTACAAACTCAACAGGAGATTGAAGAGAAGAATAGCAGCAATTATATGAATAGAAAAGCGACCACTTTCTGGAAGGTAGGATGCGTGGAAAAGTGAGTCGAGGTGATATATGGGAAGAGAGAATGCGGTGGGAGGGAGCCTCCATCAGCTGGCTACCAGCAACTGAGAGAACAGTAGAGCACAAAATCAGAACTTTTAGAAGTCTGATCCATGGAGGGATGTCGCTCCAGTGACTAAGTGGGGGTGGGGGGTGGGGGGTGGGGTGGAATTCTTCTTGCTGGGTCAGTACAGTCTCAGGACCGTTGGGGGTCAAAGAAAAAATGGGATGCCTGAGTGTGGCAGAGCTCCCAGGTACCAAAGCAGGGAACCCAGCTGCAAAGACAGAGCCGAAGACTGGGCTCTCAGCTCGGGGTTGCCATAAACTGGGATACGAGGCAAAGCTGCGCCACTACTCTTCAAGCAGGGACCCCACAACTGGCAGATCCAGGGAGACCCCCCTTCTTCCACCAGGAGGAGAGGGGGGGAAGTGCACTGCAGGAATCTGCTAGGTTTTTGAGACTCCAAACGGGGACATGTGTCAGAGATAGAAATACTTGGTCACAAACTGGGTGAGCACGGAGTGCAAGCAGAGACCAGGGAGATAGGAGTGACTGCTTTTCTCTGAGGGCTCACTGAAGCCGGGGGGAGGGGGGAGGGTGTGTTCTTGGTTCCTGCAGGACTGGAGATTGGGAGGCCACCATTTTTATTCCCTTCCTCCAAAGCTGTACGGAAAGCTTTCAGGGAACAAAAGCTACCGAGAGCAAACCTAAACAGACTACTTAGCCTGGCCCCTGGCGAGGACAGTGCAATTGAGCCTCAGGCAAAGGCATTTGGGAATCACTACAAGAGACTCCTCCCCTGGAAGATCAACAAGAACATCCAGCCAAGACCAAGTTTACTAATCAATGAGAAGAGCAAAACACCAGTGCTAGAGGACTACAACACATAAAACTCATGGGTTTTCCCCCATGATTCTTCAGTCTTTCAAAGTTAATTTTTTGAAATTTTAATTATTCTTTTCTTTTTCTATTTTTAAAATTTTTTTCCTCTTTCCTATTTTAACCTGTTTTAACTATTTTATCTTCTCAATACCTTTTTAAAATGTTTTCTAATTTTCATTTTTATATTCATATGCTATCCCTTCATTGTACTTAACCTTAGTTTTCATATACATATAAGTTTTTCTGTCTTTAAAATCCTGGAATACAGTTTCTTCTAACAGACCAAAATATACCCTAAATCTACTGTATGGCTTTGTTCTAGTCTCCAGCCTGCTTACATTCTCTCCTTTTTTTTTTCTTTTTTTTTCTTTTTTCAATCAACTTCTTATTTTATCAATTCCTTTTTAAAAATATTTTTTAGTTTTCATCTTTACACTCATATTCCATCCCTTCATTGTGTTTACCCATATATTTTCTTTCTTTCTTTCTTTAAAATTTTGGGAGGCAGTTTCTTCTAAACAGACCAAAATACACCCAAAATCAAGAGTGTGGCTCTGTTCTATTCACCAGCCTAATCATATATATATTTTTTCCCTTTCTTCTCCCCTCAGTTTCAGGTCTCCTTTCATTTGGTTAGTGCATATTTTTCTGGGGTCATTGTTATCCTTTTAGCATTTTGTTCTCTCATTCATCTATTCTTCTCTGGACAAAATGACAAGGCAGAAAAACTTACCTCAAAAAAAGAAAAAGAGGCAGTACCGACTGCAAGGGACCTAATCAATACATTAGTAAGATGTCAGAACTACAGTTCAGAATGATGATTATAGAGATGCTAACTGGACTTGAAGAAAGCATAGAAGATACTAAAGAATCCCTTTCTGGAGAAATAAAACCCCTTTCTAGAGAAATAAAAAAACTAAAATCTAAACAAGTTGAAATCAAAATAGCTACTAATGAGGTACAATAAAAAATGGAGGCTCTTACTGCTAGGACAAATGAGGCAGAAGAGAGAATTAGTGATACAGAAGACCAAATGATGGGAAATAAAGAAGCTGAGAAAAAGAGAGATGAACAACTGCCAGATCACAAGGGGAGAAATCGAGAGATAAGTGATACCAAAAGATGAAATAATATTAGAATAACTGGCATTCCAGAAGAAGAAGGAAGAGAGAGAGGAGCACAAGGACACTGGAGGAAATTACAGCAGAGAACTTCCCTAATTTAGGGAAGAGAAAAAGCATCAAAATCCAGGAGGCACAGACCCCTCAAAATCAATAAAAATAAGCCAACACCCCGTCATCTAATAGTAAAACTTACAAATCTCAGAGACAAAGAGAAAATCCTGAAAGGAGCTTGGGACAAGAGGTCTGTAACCTACAATGGTAGAAATATTAGATTGGCAGCAGACCTACCACAGAAACCTGGCAGGCCAGAAAGGGCTGGCATGATATATTCAGAGCACTAAATGAGAAAAATATGCAGCCAACAATACTATATCCAGCTATGCTGTCATTGAAAATAGAAGAAATAGGGGTGCCTGGGTGGCTCAGTTGGTTGAGCGACTGCCTTTGGCTCAGGTCATGATCCCGGAGACCCGGGATCGAGCCCCACATCGGGCTCCCTGCTCGGCGGGAAGCCTGCTTCTCCCTCTCTCACTCCCCCTGCTTGTGTTCCCTCTCCGGCTGTGTTTCTCTCTGTCAAATAAATAAAATTAAAAAAAAAAAAAGAAAAAAAAGAAAATAGAAGAAATAAAAAGCTTCCAGGACAAACAAAAACTAAAGGAATTTGGAAACACCAAACCAACCCTACAGGAAATACTGAAAGGGGTTGTCTAAGCAAAGAGAGAGCCTAAAAGCAACAGAGACAATATACATTAACAGTCACCTTATAGGCAATACAATGGCACTAAATTCCTATCTTTCAATAGTTACACTGAATGTAAATGGGCTAAATGCCCCCAGTCAAAAGACGCAAGGTATCAGAATGGATTAAAAAAACAGACCCACTGATATGCTGTCTGAAAGAGATTCATATTAGACCTAAAGACACCTCCGGATTTAAAGTGAGAGGGTGGAAAACAATTTACCATGCTAATGGACATCAAAAGAAAGCTGGGGTGGCAATCCTTCTATCAGACAAATTAGATTTTAAGTCAAAGACGATAATAAGAGATGAGGAAGGATACTATATCATACTTAAAGGTCTGTGCAACAAAAAGATCTAACAATTTTAAATATCTATGCCCCTAACATGGGAGCAGCCAACTATATAAACCAATTAATAAGAAAATCAAAGAAACCCACTGACAATAATAGTAGGGTACATTATCACCCCCCTCACTGAAATGGACAGATCATCTATGCAAAAGATCAACAAGGAAATAAAGGGACTTTAAATGACACAGTGGACCAGATGGACATGACAGATCTATTCAGAACATTCCATCCCAAAGCAACAGAATGCACATTCTTCTCTAGTGCACATGGAACATTCTCCAGAATAGATGACATTCTGGGTCCCAAATCAGGTCTCAACTGGTACCAAAAGACTGGGATCATTCCCTGAATATTTTGAGAGCACAGTGCTTTGAAACTAAAACTCAACCACAAGAATTGGAAAGAACTCAATTACATGGAAGCTAATGAGCATCCAACTAAAGAATGGGTCAACCAGGAAATTAAAGAATTAAAAAAAATTCATGGAAACAGATGGAAACAAAAACACAACTGTTCAAAATCTCTGGGATGCAGTAAAGGCAGTCCTGGGAGGAAAATATATAGTAATACAAGCCTTTCTCAAGAAACAAGAAAGGTCTCAAATACACAACCTTAACCCTACACTTAAAGGAGCTGGAGAAAAAACATCAAATAAAGCCTAAACCCAGCAGGAGAAGACAAATAATAAAGAGCAGAGCAGAAAGCAATGACATAGACACCAAAAGAAGAGTAGAGCAGATCGACGAAACTAGAAAACTATTCCTTGAAAAAATTAATGATATTGGTAAACCCCTGGCCAGACTTATTAAAAATAAAAGAAAAAAGGACCAAAATAAATAAAATCATGAATGAAAGGAGTGATCACAACCAACACCAAAGAAATACAAACAATTATAAGAACATATTATGAGCAACTATATGGCAGCAAATTTGAGAGTCTGGAAGAAATGGATGCATTCCTAGAGACATATAAACTACCAAAACTGAACCAGGAAGAAACAGAAAACCTGAACAGATTCGTAACCAGTAAGGAGATTGAAGCACTCATCAAAAATCTCCCAACAAACAATAACCCAGGGCCAGATGGTTTCCCAAGGGAATTCTACCAAATATTTAAAGAAGAATTAATACTTTCTCTTCTAAAACTGTTCTAAAAAATAGAAATGGAAGGAAAACTTCCAAACTCATTTTATGAAGCCAGCATTACCTTGATCCCAAAAACAAAGACCCCATCAAAAAGGAGAATTAAACACCAATATCGCTGATGAATATGGATGCAAAATTTATCACCAAAAGACTAGCCAATAGGATCCAACAGTACATTAAATGGATTATTCACCCCAACCAAGTGGGATTTATTCCTGGCTGCAAGGTTAGTTCAACATCTGCAACTTTATCAATGTGATACAATACATTAATAAAACAAGGAACAAGAACCATATGATACTCTCAACAGATGCTGAAAATGCATTTTACAGCATCCTTTCTTGATCAAGACCCTTCACAGTGTAGAGACAGAGGGTATGTACCTCAATATCATTAAAGCCATCTATGAAAAACCCACAGTGAATATCACTTTCAATGGGGAAAAACTGAGAGCTTTGCCCCTAAGGTCAAGAACACAGTAGGGCTGTCTACTATCACCACTGCTATTCAGCATAGAACTAGACTCAGCAATCAGACAACAAAAAGAAATAAAATGTATCTGAATCAGGAAAAAAGAAATCAAACTCTCATTCCTTGCAGATGATATGATACTTTTTGTGGAAAAACCAAAAGACTCCACTCCAAAACTGCTAGAACTCACACAGGAATCTAGTAAAGTGGCAGGATATAAAATCAATGCAAAGAAATCAGTTGCATTTCTATGTACCAACAAGACAGAAATTAAGGTGTTGATCCCATTTACAATTGCACCCAACCATAAGATATCTAGGAATAAATGTAACCAAAGAGGCAAAGAATACGTTCTCATAGAGTACTCATGAAAGAAACTGAGGAAGAAGAAAAAAAAGAAATTGAGGAAGACACAAAGAAGTGGAAAAACATTCTATGCTCATGGATTGGAAAAGCAAATCTTGTGAAAATGTCTATGCTACCTAGAGCAATCTACACATCTAAAGCAATCCATCAACTTTTTTCAAAGAAATGGAACACATATTCCTAAAATTTATATAGAACCAGAAAAGACCCTGAATAAAATGTTTAAAAAGAAAACCAAAGTTGGCAGCATCACAATTCCAGACTTCAAGCTCCATTACAAAGCTGTAATCATCAAGGCAGTATGGTACTGGCATAAAAAGAGACACTTCGATCAATGGAACAGAATACAGAGCCCAGAAATGGACCTTCAACTCTATGGTCAACTAATCTTCAAGGAAGCAGGAAAGAATGTCCAATGGGAAAAAGTCTCTTCAACAAATAGTGCTGGGAAAATTGATAGCCACATGCAGAAGAATGAAACTGGATCAATTCCTTACACCATACACAAAAACAGACCTCAGTGTGAGACAGGAATCCATCAAAATCCTTGAGGAGAACACAGGCAGCAACCCCTTTGGCCTCAGCTGCAGCAACATCTTCCTAGAAACATCACCAAAGGCAAGGGAAGTGAGGGCAAAAAATGAACTACTGGGACTTCATCAAGATAAAAAGCTTTTGCACAGCAAAGGAAACAGTCAACAAAACCAAAAGACAACTGACAGAATGGGAGAAGATATTTGCAAGTGGCATATCAGATAAAAGGCTAGTATCCAAAAATCTATAAGGAAATTATCAATCTCAACACCAGAACAAATAATCCAGTCAATAAATGGGCAGAAGACATGAACAGACATTTCTGCAAAGAAGACATCCAAATGGCCAATAGACACATGAAAAAGTTGTCAATATCATTTGGCATCAGGGAGATACAAATCAAAATCCCAATGAGATAGCACCTCATACCAGTCAGAATGGATAAAATTAACAAGTCAGGAAATGACAGATGTTGGTGAGGATGCAGAGAAAGGGGAATCCTCCTACAGTGTTGATGGGAATTCAAGCTGGTGCAGCCTCAGATAAAAGGCTGGTGCAGCCTCAGATAAAAGGCTAGTATCCAAAATTTATGAAGAACTCATCAAAGTCAACACCCAAAAAACAATAATCATGTTGAGAAATGGGCAGAAGACATGAACAGACATTTCTGCAAAGAAGATATCCCAATGGCCAACAGACACATGAAAAAGTGCTCAACATGACTCGGTATCACGGAAATACAAATCAAAACTATAGTGAGATACCACCTCACACCAGGCAGAATGGTTAAAATTAGAAAGTCAGGAACCAACAGGTGTTGGCAAAATATGGGGAAAGGGGAACCTTTCCTACACCGTTGGTGGGAATGCAACCCGGTGCAGCCACTCTGGAAAACAGTACAGAGGTTCCTCCAAAAAGTTGACAGTAGAGCTACCCTATGACCCTGCAATCACACTACTGGGTATTTACCCTAAAGCCACAAATGTAGATCACTATATCTGAAAGGGCACATGCACCCCAATGGTTATAGCAGCAATGACCACAATAGCCAAACTCTAGAAAAAACCTAGATGTCCATCGATAGATGAATGGATAAAGAAGATGTGTGTATATATACACAATGGAATATTATGCAACCATCAAAAAGAATCTTGCCACTTGCACCGATGTGATCTCACTGATATGAAGAATTTGAGAAACAAGACAGAGGATCATAGGGGAAGGGAGGGAAAAATGAAACAAGATGAATCCATAAAAGGAGACATTCCATAAGAGACTCTTGATCCCCAGGAACAAACTGAGGATTGCTGGAGCAGAGATGGGTGGGAGGGATGGGGTGGCTGGGTGATGGACAATGGGGAGGGCTAGTGCTAAGGTGAGTGCTGTGAATTGTGCAAGACTCATGAATCAAAGACCTGTACCTGTGAAACAAATATGTCAATAAAAAATAAAAAATAAATTGGCTTCTAATTTTAAAAAAATTAATGTTTTTAAATTTTTTTCTAAGAAAAAAAAGAATGGGTGCTGTACTTTGTCAAATGCTTTTTCTGTATCTACCTGGTGAAACAAATATGTCAATAAAAAATAAAAAATAAATTGGCTTCTAATTTTAAAAAAATAAATGTTTTTAAATTTTTTTCTAAGAAAAAAAGAATGGGTGCTGTACTTTGTCAAATGCGTTTTCTGCATCTACAGAGAGGATCATATGGTTCCTATGCTTTCTTTTATTAATATGGTGTATTATGTTGATTGATTTGTGAATACTGAACCACCCCTGCAGCGCAGGAATGAATCCCACTTGATCATGGTGAGTAATTCTTTTAATGAACTATTGAAATTGATTTGCTGGTATCTTGTTGAGAATTTCTTCCTTGATCTTCATCAGGGACACCTGCCCATAGATCTTCCTTTTTAGTGAAGTCTTTGGTTTTTAGAATCAAGGTAATGATGGTCTTATAGAATGAGTTTGGAAAATTTCCTTCCATTTCTATTTTCTGGAACACTGAGAACACCACATATGAACTCTTCTTAAATGTTTGGTAGAATTCCCCTGGGAAGCCATCTGACCGTGGCCTTTTGTTTGTTGGGAGATTTTTTAAAATATTTTATTTATTTATTCAATTACTTGAAAGGGAGAGGGGTGGAGCAGTGGGAAAGGGAGGGAAAGAATCTTAAGTAGGTTTCACACCCAGTGCAGAGCCTAACGTAGGGTTCAATCTCACAACTCTGAGATCATGACGGGAGCCGAAATCAAGGGTCTGACACTTGAATGAGCCATCCATGTGCACCTGTTCAGAGATTTTTGATTCCTGATTCAATTTATTTGCTGATTATGGGTCTGTTCAAATTTTCTATTTCTTCATGTTTCCGTTTTGGTTGTTTATATGTTTTTAGGAATGTATCCATTTCTTCCAGATTGCTTCATTTACTGGAATATATTTGCTCATGATATTCACTTATAATTGAATTTTTTTTATTGTTACTAAAATTTTTTTTCCAGTGTTCCAAGATTCATTCCCCATTCCCCACACCCAGTGCTCCATGCTTTAGGTGTCCCCAGTACCAACCACCAGGCTCTCCCATCCCTCCACCCCCTCCCTCCAAGTCCCTCCGTTTGTTTCTGTGTCCAAAGTCTCTGTTGTTTAGTTTCCCTCCCTAGATTACCCTAGTTCCCATTTACTTTCCTTCTCCCACTGTCCTCCAGGTTATCCCTCATGCACCGCAAGTAAGTGAAACCGTGCGATACTTGACTTTCTCTTCTTGGCTTATTTCACTCAGCATAATCTCTTCCAGTCCGGTCCATGTTGCTACAAAAGTTGGATATTCATCCTTTCTGATGGAGGCATAGTATTCCATTGTATCTATGTACCACATGTTCCTTATCCATTCATCTGTTGATGGGCACCTTGGCTCTTTCCACAGTTTGGCAATTGTGGCCCTTGCTGCGATGAACATTGGGGTGCATATGGCCCTTCTTTTCACTACATCTGCATCTTTGGGGTAAATGCCCAGTAGTGCAATTGCAGGGTCATAGGGTAGCTCTATCTTTAATTTTTTAAGGAATCTCTACACTGTTTTCCAAAGCGGCTGCACCAGTTTACATTCCCACCAACAGTGTAAGAGGGTTCCCCTTTCTCCGCAGCCTCTCCAACACTTGTTGTTTCCTGTCTTGTTAATGTTGGCCATTCTGACTGGTATAAGGTGGTATCTCAGAGTGGTTTTGAACTGAATTTCCCTGATAGCTTGTGACGCTGAACATTTTTTCATGTGTCTGTTAGCCGTTTGTATATATTCTACAGAGACGTGCCTCTTCATGTCTCTTGCCCATTTTTTGATGTGTTCATCTTCTTTATGGGTGTTGAGTTTGAGTAGTTCTTTAGAGATCTTGGATACCAGCCCTTTGTCTGTAGTGTCATTTGCAAATATCTTCTCCCATTCTGTGGGTTGTCTCTTTGTTTTGTTGATTGTTTCTTTGCTGTACAGCTTTTTATTTTGATGAAGTCCCAGAAGTTCATTTTCGCTTTTGTCTCCTTTGCCTTTGGAGACGTGTCTTGAAAGAAGTTGTTGTTGCCGATGTCAAAGAGGTTACTGCCTATGTTCTC